>JAJPUD010010612.1:43523-60541 GCA_023553655.1 Myrmecobius fasciatus | reverse complement strand
GAGATTCTTAATGCAATCATCCAGGTAAGCCTTCTGAAAGGGAGACCAATTGAAGCCTTTGTGGCTTCATCTGGGATTGTTTTCATAATGTCAGGATCTGGGGACTGTTCTATTTTTTCTCCTTAAAAGTTTTCTATGGTGAGAGCTCTCTTCTGCTTCTTGCTCATGATTTAAAGTTGGGATATTGGTCAAAAGCAGAGAAACCTGCAGCAATTTGTATTTGCCCTGGGGCAGTTTGCCGAGCTGACTTCCGGTCTGAGGCTGGTTGGGCCAGATTCGCACCAGGACCACGTCTTCAGCTGCTCTGAATCCACCCCTCACCAAAGGCAGATCTGCCAAAGCACCTGCCCGCAAGCAGAGCAAAGTGGCCCAGGCGTCTCCCAGGGGCTTCCTGCGTGCCTAAAATCTTCCCCTCTATTGCAGCCCTGACTTCCGCCCTGGCTGGAGTCTGATTGTGACCATCGGCCGATTTCCCCTGAGGCTAACCTTCTCCGGAGTTCTTTCCAGGTAGATCCCTGATAGAAGTGCGTTGCAGTCCAAATGCTTGGCGGGGCCCCCACTTAAAAACCAGTTGGAAGGCTCACCCTGTCTGGGTCTGAGGGAAGGTCCCAGGAGCTCACAGAGAAAGCTGTCTGCAGTTCGCCATCTACACTTCCATGTATTTTCAACAAGAATCCCCTCTCCCTGGTATATATTGCCTCCTCCTTATTGACTTTTAGAATACTCATATCTCCAGGGATCTTTATATAATTTTGTTAATTCATAATCTTCTCTATCTTCTCAAATAATTCTTTATCTATTTCTATACATGTTGTATCCATTCCACTCCTACAACACAGTAGAACTTAAGTTTCGAGAGCTTAGATACAGCTTTTTTTTTTTCCTACCGTGCCTTGCATTCAGTAAGTTCTTAATAAATTTTTAGTGAATCCTGATGAGCCATTGACTGTATGAATTTCAAATGCTAAATGTTGCTTATTTAGGGAATTTTGTGACTCTTTAAAATAGGCTTTGAGATTTCAGCATTTCAATTAAATATTTAGGAATATGATGGTTACTGTGGCTCTTTAACACCTTTTATTTAGATGTGAGAATCATATTTTCTCATAGAAGTTTACTGAGATAGGTATTTCAGTACTTTCATACCACAGACATCTCTGCTTCTGTCATGTCCTCCTTCATATGGGAAACCAAAAAAACATTTTTTCTTTGGAAAAATGAAATTAAAGATGAGAAATGTATTTTCCTTTTCTACATAATAATTGTCCTGAAAATGCAGGCCATCTTAAATTAAAAAAAAATTCTAGAAAAGATTCTATTGAATACCTATCATTTAATTATGAGCCAATCACTCAAATGCAAATGAGAACCCAGTTGAGTCAAATCACATTGAATATTTTAAACTTCTGCAAATCATTCTTGCTGAATTAATAAAAATAAAAAGATTCAGTTAATTTAGTAGACATTAAAATTGAAAGAGTAGAACCAGGAAAATTATTTAAGCTACTGTTGCACAACTAAATTGAATGAAATTTCACAAAATTTTACATAGATGTTTGGCTGTTATGCTCAAGGAATATTGATGACATCTTTAGAGATCTTCATTGATATTATCCATGATTTTCATTCTAAAATATCTCTCAGTTAAATGAGTACATTTATGTATTTTAAATATATATAAATATGACATACATTCCTTTTAAAACTCAAAACTTACTTCAACATTGCCTTTATTATAAGTTTAATCAAACCTTTTTAGAAGTTTACTGAATACTTTGATACACTGAAAAAAACCTTGATACCATACACAACATAAGGATAGCTCATCTTCACAGTTACATATTTCCCCAGTATTACCAACAAAAACATTTAAAATGTTCAAACATCAATATTTAAATGGATATTTTATCTCACTTATGTGTATCTCATCCATGTTAAAAGACTAAAATTCACACTTATGCTGTATAATTCTTGATCACAATCATTTATTTGCAGATTCATTCTGGGATCTATCCAGGGTGCTGAAAGGTTTCCTCCATGCATCATTTATATTTTGTTCTTGGGGTGGTGCTCATTCTATAACCTACTCATAAAATGTGGAGATTCTATTTTCTTTTTCAATCACATATTTTCTTAGATATCCTTCACAACAATTCTTGAATGTAGTCCATTTTCAAAAATATTCTGCAGTCATGTGTATTTCAATTATGTTTTAGGTCACCCATCACTTTTTTTGTGTGCAAAGGTTACGGTATTCCATCACATGCATTAATGAAAACATAGTTGGTAGAAAAATTATGTTATTTAAAAATATTCTCTCTTATTGTCAGTCTCCCTCTCCCTTACATATATCAAAATATAAGTATTAATTTGTATTTTGATTTACCTTTACTCAAGAGGAATTAGAAGTTATTGGTGCTAAATAACATGTTAAAGGCCAGAAGTAGTCTTTAATTTACATTATGAGCCCAGGCTCTGAATATTCATTCTAAACCAGGTGGATTTTTTAAACTATATTCATTCTTTGAGCCACATTTTGTTCAATTGAAGAATAACAGACTCTTAAAGAAGATTATGAAAAAAACATTCAAAGCAGAAAGATTTTCATTTCCTATTCAAAAGCTGAAACATTTCTAACACAATAAATGAAAAAAAAAATAGCACAATTGTGATGCATCTATGTCACTTAGAAATCCAAGAATATATAATGGCTAAAAAGCCATTTTGTTCAAGCATACTTAGAAATATTATGCAGTTGTGAACACACTAAACATAAGATTACACAGATTAAAGTGGGGAAGTTAGATAATGTGCAGTTGTTATTTCAAAAAATCAATAGGAATAAGTTGGGATATACAAATTTCTTTTTATCTCTCCATTATAAGTTTTTGAAATAATTTTCCATTCAGTTTTTGATCATTGACTCAAAACCAACTCAACTCTCTTCCAAAATTTTAAACAATCTTTTTATTATCTTTAAATAATATAAAAATCATTTACTTTCTGTTCCTTATAATTTTTAAAATATTTGGAAGTTGCCTATTACTTGTGTTCTTTAGCATCAATTTTCTCTCAAACCCTTGCAATCTAATTTTTGCCTCAATCAACCTTCTTAGAACTCCTTTATTCAATGCCACTAGAGTGTGTTTCTTATGGTCAAATTTACTGATCTTACTATTTCTTGCCCTCTTTTGTTGTTCTGAAAATTTTCAAAGTGTTTACTTCCTAACAGGTACCCTTTTTTACCTTGGCTTGGAGACACCACCCTCCATGGTTCTTCTCTTACTACTTTGAACATTCCCTAGATGACTAAGATAAAGCATGTTGAACGTTGCATACAATGTTAAAAGCAATTGACACTAGTTTCTTTAGTTTCCTCATATTTTATATTAACAAGGCCCAACATTCTTTCCTTGCTATTTCTCTTTCTTTTACAAATTGTAGTAATGTCATTCACATGCAATTTAAAATTAATTTTTATGAAATATTTTGTCTTAGATGATCTTCATTTCTTAATAAATCTTTCCACTTCTCAACTACAGAAGTATCCATCAATAATAAATAATACCAATTTAAATAATAGAAATCGTTGAATAACATAAACAGGTGGATTCCATAATCCAATATTTGTTAAACTGAAGGACATAAATCATTTGAGAAAAACTCTCCATTTGACAGGAACTGCTAAGAAAAATAGAAAACAATCTAGCAAACCACCTTAATATGATTATGCCGTAGAGTTATCTAATAAATGACAATAAAATGAAAACTGTTGTGTGACTTGATTAGTAAGGTCACCCATAAAAAAGAGTATAGTTCAGTTCCTTGTACAGCTGTATTAGAGAGATAATATTAAAGTGGTAATAATGTTTACTATGTAAGATAAGAAGAACTTTAATACAATTCAATAAAATAAGGACCAATATGTTGATTGAGAAAAAATATCTTTGAATAAAATATTCCTGATAAGGGTAAAAAATTCAAGATTTAGAGGGAACAAATATATACAGGACTTTGAAAAGTAAGTCTTCCAATACATATGACGAAAGGCAAATACCATGTTATCAAATCAAAATTTCAAATTAATAACAACTGCATGAAAAAAATGCTCCAAATCCCTACTAATAAAAATGCAATCCCCTCTAAAGTTTTATATACACTTCTACTTAACACTCAGCAAGTTGAAAAAAAATAAGATAAAATATAGAAATAGTTGATTTTGGATTTGTGTTTTGATTTTTGTAATGTTAGTTAATAACCAAATAAACTCAAACCATACAATGCAGAATGCATTTTTCTGGCTAACTTTACTTATTTCTCAAAGGAACTTGTAGGGGATGAAAAAAGAATATAAAACAGGTTAATAAGAATGTATGCTTGGATCTTTGGAGTATATATTTTCATGTTATTTCATGACCCGATTTTAGCTGAGAGTTGGAACCTTTAAACATGATGAAATTCCATTTCTGATAAGTGTCCTGATGTATAATGGTGGCTTGTTTGTTGAATTATCATGAATACCACTGGAATGATTTATTACAAGGTATTAATGTGTGCAAAAAATGTTGTATGTTTAAAAGAATTCTTTTTTTTAAAAGAACTCTTGTCCAGTGAAAAATAAGGTATCAAAAAAAACCTTTCTGAAGGAAAAAATAAAATATACATTATGTGGTTCATCTTATATATTGATTTTTTACAAGTATTCATATTTTATACAAATTGAGAACAAAGTTATGGAGTTACCTATTCCTAAAATTCCTACCATCATTGTATGAATCAAAGCTCAGGCCCATAATGGCAAATTCATTTGACTGTTTTATGGCATTGTTTTTACTAGTACCTTGATCCATAACTAATAAAATACTTTTTACATCCTATAATCAAACCCTTTAAATATAGCTTTGAGTTTATTTATCTAAAGTGGATAAAATACCTATTATATAAAATATTATTGAAAATTTCTTTATATTGTTATTTTAGTGATTCTTTCAAGTCCAAGTAGTCAGCCAATCTATTAATTTTACTTTTATTGTAAATGAAATCTACATTAATAGAAAATTTTGGATATGAATATTGAGTAAAATGTTTTCATGAGAGAAAATTTGGTCTGGGAAATTTGGTATGGGTGAGTTCCCTGGGACACTGAAAAACATATCACAGACAACATATATCAAAGACAGCATTTGAATGTCTGTCCTTCTGACTCTGAAGTTGACCTTATATCCATTGCACCATATTATCTGTCATCAATCATTAATACTTAGATTTTATAGAACTCATCAACCTTCAGAAATCATCCAAGTGAATGCATACATGTTCAGGACTCCTTTCTATGGCATTCCTGACAAGAAGTAATTTTCATGTCATTAAATTTAAAAGGTTTTTCACAAAATCAATGCAGCTAATTTTAGAAAGAAAGCAGGAAACTGGAAGGTTGGGGATTTATAATGAGTTTCTCTGATAGAGTTCTTATTTCTCAAATACATAGATAACTGCATCAAATTTATAAAAATACTAGTCATTATCCAAATGATAAATTGTCAAAGGAAAGGAACAGCAACAAACTTTGGGGAGCTGTTAAAAAATTGAGACATTATGCCCACCAATTGGAGAATGGCTGAACAAATTATGATATATGAATGTTATGGAATATTATTGTTCTATAAGAAACGACCAGCAGGATGATTTCAGAGAGGCCTGGAAAGACTTGCACGGACTGATGCTGAGCAAAATGAGCAGAACCAGGATATCATTATACATGGCAACAACAATACTATATGATGATCAATTATGATGGACATGGCTCTCTTCAGCAATGAAATGTTTCAAACCAGTTCCAATTGTTCAGTGAAGAAAGCCATATTCACCCAGAAAGAGGAATATGAAATGTGGACCACAACATAACATTTTCATGCTCTCTACTGATGTTTGTTTGCATTATGTTTCATTTCTCTGAATTTTTTTCTTGTAGATATGATTTTTCTTGCACAATAATAAGTGTGGAAATATGTATACATATATTCGATTTGTCAAGAATTTTAACATAATTAACATGTAGTGGATTTCTTGCCATCTGGCGGAGGGTGGGGAATAGGGGGAAAAATTTGTAATGGAGAGCTTTGTAAGCATCAGTGTTGAAGAATTATCCATGTTTTGCAAATAAAAAGTTTTAATTTTTAAAAAAATTGAGACATTAATGCAAGGTTTGTGGAGTTGAGAACTGATCATATCATTCTATGAAACAATTTGAAACTATTACCAAAAGGTTATAAAATTGTAATATCACTACAAGGTCTATATTACAAAGAAATAAAAAAGAAAAGGATCCATATGTACAAACAATATTTACAGTGCCTCTTTTCGTTGTGGCAAAGAATTAGAAATTGAGGAGATACCCATCAATTAGGGAATATTTCATTCCTCCATTTATGTTTGAACAATTCAGATAATTCTCAAAATCCATTTATAACAAGTATATTTTGTTAAATATATTATTAAGTGAAGAATTGAGTCTTAAAATAAAAGGGAAAAAAGATGATTAGAAAAACAACTATAAGAAATTTGACTTTGTCATTTAAAAAAATGCAGAAACATTTTTAATCAATCTCTGTTCCCAATTGCTCTGCAGAGCAAGATGGAAATTTTAAACTTACAATATTCTTAATCTAGGAACATTTATTAGAGCATAAATTCTCTGATGTCAGGAGAGTGCTTCTCATGAATCACAATTAGCAAATGATCCAATGCATTGAAGACTGCAAAACTGGGGAATGATTTTCATAGATGAATATCATGCTGAAAACCATAAAGTCACCCTTACATTGCACCCAATAGGGGAAAGTTTCCTTTCTTTTAAGCTAGTATATGGATGACCTATTGGATTTTTGCTGAGCCCTAAAAGGTGAAAAGAAAAAGAAAATAGAACAATTTCTGATGCATCTTTACCCATTAATAATGAATTTCATTTTCTCCTAGTAAATACTATTTTCAAAATACCTTTTCACATACTTTATAACATCATAGAAATACATTTTCTGGAAGAACAAAAACAGAATTCAATTGTCTTTGTTAATTAATTTAAGTTATCATTAATTTATTCTGCAATGAAAACCCAAACTTTCTCAAGGTCATATACTTATTAAGTGTCCAATATGGAACTAGAACTTAGGCCTTCTTGATACTTAAGTCTAGCATTCTATCTAAAATACATTATAACTGAAGTTTAGAGAAAGTAGAATAAAATCCCTGCATTCAGTGCAATTTCTGAATCATCTGAGGATTTCTTTGTGCTTTTAAAATAAAAGTGAGATTCATTTCTGATGATAAATCTTTTTTTCCCTTTTCCTAGGAACTCAGTTTAGAGATGAGAAAAACTTATCTAGCCACCTCCCTTGAGAGATCAGACAGAGAGGTTAGAATTTGAGTGAGTCAGTGCAAAACAGGCTTAACAATTTCATGAATCAATGACAGACAAGTGAACGGGAAGTGGAAAATTGAAGCGGTTTTCTTTTTAAATCACCAAAGCTTTTTTTGCTAATATACTTTTGTTGATGTTACTGAACACAGTTCTTAAAATCTATAAAGCTGCTGTTCATGTTTCATAATAAAATCACAAACAGATAGTGTAGATTTTACTTCAGTTCTACCTAAAAGGTACATTTCATTTCTTTCTGTTTCCATTTTAGTTGTGCTGATGGTAGTGGCTTTGTATGGCAAACTTGTAAATAAGGATGATTGGTTCTTAATTTTTCAGTAGGCAGAACTAATGTATTTAAATTAATTTGAGATATTTAAAAATCCATAATGAAAGGTCAAGGTATGTAAGGATTGGGGCAGCCAGGTAGTACAGTGGTTAGAGCACAGAAGGACCAGACCTAAGACACTTCCTAGCTATGTGAGTCATTTAATCCATATCTTCATAAAACTGAAGAAGGAAATGGCAAGGTACTTTTCTATCTTTGCTAAGAAAACCCTATGATCTATCAGGTCATGAAGTGTTGGACATAACTAAGTTACTGGACACCATTTAAGACTAATTTGAGAGGGCTTTCTAGAAAGAATTTCAATTTTTACCATTTATTTTCCTCAGAGATATATTCTAATCATCCATTAATTCACTCAATAATTAATTAAAAAAACAAATTTAAATTCATAACTTTGTATAAAAATGGTACAAGAACTAGGTGAGATGGGATACATAAATCCTATGTCATGGTCTTTAGAAGCTTTTTGTCTAATAGAAAAATTGCAGTCTTGCATGACAAATGAGAAGAGGACAGCGCCATCCTGGGATCAAAGGATGCAAATATAAAGTAAGCCACTCTGTAACCTTAAGAAGCAACATTACACTACAAAAATAAAATAGGTTCATAGAAAAGTAAATAGGACAAATAGAAAATAGATGCAAAATAATGAGGGAGAATAAGAAATTGGGGAAAATAGGAAATAGAAAGGTGCAATGTTAACTGAAACTTGAATGATGCTAGAGATTATGAGGTAGAGGAGAGGAGGGGAAGTATTTTAATAAGGGGAAAACAGAGATGGGCTGTTTTGTTTGGGAATAACAAGAAAGCCATAGAGCATACAAAGGAGAATCTAGGAAGGCAGACAGGAGCCAGTCTCTGAGTCAAATCCTTTGAGTATTGGTAACCAAGATTATCATGATGCTATTGACATAAATAGGGACATAAGGAGGAGTAGCTGGAATGGGATATCATTAAAAACAAATGTCTGATGTTTCAAAATAAAAATCAGCATGTATGCCAAGAATGGTGTAATAGAAGATAAGAACCTTAATAGTATATCCAAATAATTTAAATGCATAGAGATTCAGTATTAGGGACATCCAGAATTTCTTCAAAAGAATTCTGAGTTGTAAATAGTGATCCAATTATTCCTTTTTTATTATTACAAGGATCTCTTCTACATTATGACTTTCCCCATTGAGTTTTGACATATCATGTCTCAGTGTAATAAATTTGTGAAAGTTGCATACATGTGAAGGCCAGCAGATGATACAGAAAAAGTTTAGAAACTCATAAATGCTATATGTATACAATGTACATATACATATGCATATATATATGTATATGCACACATACATATGTATGCATATACATACATGCATGTATATATTATATATTATTGTATAACTGAAAGATATTTTATCTTTTAATACCACAATAATTTTAACATCTCTGGTATGAAGAGAAAGCCAACACTGGATTTTTCAGATTGTGGGGGGTAATTTATCGCTTTCTTCCATGATGTGGAAGGGATAACTGTGCTGTGTTTTATTTATTTAAAGAAAAGCTTAAAATGAGACATTTTCATAGACTGTTAAAGCATCCTGACATGTGCAAGATCAGTTATCAAAGTCAATGATGTGATTTTTATCTGAGCCCTCCAAGTACAAAGCTCATGATTTCTTTCTCTATACCATGCTCCTTCCCAAAAACATCATTCTCTATTTGCTCATACATAGCACATTCTGCCAATTAGCTGATACCTGCATTTTCTGGCTTGGAACATTCTCTATATATTCTCTATTTTATGAAAGGTAAAGTTCATATAACATCTTCAATAATGTGCATTTAAGTATTCCAGTTTATTCTGTGGCAGATGCTTCAAGTCCTTTTTTTTTTTGAGGAACTGAGCTTATTCAATTTAGAACCTAGATGTAATGAGTTATTTCAAAAAATAGTTTCATTTAAGGCAAAGTCATTACTCCATAAAGGTAAAATATAGCAATCCCTCAAAATGAAAGTTTTCATCTACCTTTGGAATGACTATTTTGAAAAGTCAAAGTGTCAAGAAATATACTTCTGAAGAACATAATATAGCCATATCTAGGCTTTCTTTTTTTGAGGTTTTATTATTTTTGTTTGATAATAGCTTTTTTTATCTTAAAAATACATGCAAAGATAGTGTTCAACATTCACTGTTCTACATCCTTTCCCTTCCTTCCTTTTACCCTCCTCCTCCAAAGAGCAAGCGATCCAATATGGGTTAAAGTACAATTCTTCTAAACATATTTACATATTTATTATGCTGCACAAGAAAAATCTGATCAAAAAGGGGGAAAAATGAGAGAAAAAACCAAACAATAAAAAAGGTGAAAATGTAATACATATTCATTTCCAACAGTCCTCCTTCTGGGTGCAGATGGCTCTCTCCATCATACATCTATTGGAATTGGCCTGAATCACTTCCTTGTTGAAAAGAACCATATCCATCAGAATTGATCATCATATAATCTTGCTGTTGCCATGTACAATGTTCTCTTGGGTAAACTCACTTCACTTAACATAAGTTCATATCAGTGTCTCCAAGCCTTTCTGAGATCATCCTGCTCAGATATAGGCTTTCTTTTTTTTTCTTTTTTTTTATTAAAGCTTTTTATTTACAAAACATATGCATGAGTAATTTTTCAACACTGACCCTTGCAATATCTTGTGTTCCAAATTTTCCCCTCCTTCCCCCCACTTCCTCCCCTAGATGGCAGGTAATCCAATACATGTTAAATATGTTAAAATATATGTTAAATCCAATATATTTATACATATTTATACAGTTCAGATATAGGCTTTCTTAATAGATTTCAGATCTCTGATTGGTTTAAAGGGCTAATATACAGGCACATAATTTCACCAGCATTCCAACTATGCTTAACATAAATGATATAAAAAGCTTGTACCATAATCTCCAATGCTTCCAATTTTTTCCCCAAAACAAACTAATATTATTTAGAGACAACACCAACATTTCATCAAAGTTTCAGGATATTAGTAACTTCAAAAGCTCCATGAATAGGTTGTTTAATCTTCAGACATCAGAAAATTTTAAAGCTCATTAAATGGCCTATAACATGATCATTATTCTTTTTCATAAACATGCAGGGAAGAACATTAAATGGATGGAAAATAAAGACATTTTCTGTTCTATGATTTTAATAAAAATTTTTATTTCTTGGAAAGGGGCAAGATAAAGCTTTGAGAAGTCTAACTCTTGACCCTGGTAAACACAGACTTTATCTACTTAATCCTAAAGGTCCATTGATTTTGAAGAAATTGCTGACTCAGTGAAATAGATTCACTTGAATGTTTTCACATAGGCCAATTAAATCATCTGTATTTGGCATGGTTTGTATATAGTTTCAAAGTAAGCTTTGAATTTCTTCAATTTGCCTGGAAGCTGATTTTTCCTTAATGCTATAACTGCCTGATTGCATAAATATTTCTTTTCATTGTCATCAAGAAATCTAAAACTGGATCAACTTCCTCCTTGAAAGGATGTGTGGATTAATTCTTGTGACCATGGGCTGATGTTAAATAAGCTCTAGTTGCTGATCTGGTAGAGGTTTTTCTGGGAATGATAAGAAAATAACAATAATAGGGGCAGGTAGGTGGTGCAATGGATAGAGCACCAGCCCTGAAGTCAGGAGGACCTGAGTTCAAATCTGGTCTCAGACACTTAACATTCCCTAGCTGTGTGACTCTGGGAAAGTCACTTAACTTCAATTGCCTCAACAAAAAAGGAAAAAAAAAACTAATAATAGCAAAACCAATAGCTAACATTTATATAAAACATATTAAAAAACTGTAGTCAATGCTTTATAATGATTATCTGATTTTTTCTTCAAAAAAATCTGAGGGATGGGTGCAGTTATTATCCCTTAATTACAGATGAGAAAATTTAGGCAAAAGGTTAACTGATTTGTAGAGGGTCACATAACTAATAACTATTTGAGGCCATATTAAAAGTTTTTCTTCACCCTAGGTCCAGATTTGCCTGCTACCCCATTTGGCCACCCTGACAACAACAACAACAATAATAATGAAGAGAAATAAAACTGAAAAATTTTTTAATTGCAAAAAGATTTAAAAATGATATGCATCAAAGGTGGAGCCAAGATGATGGAGTAAAGGCAAGAACTTGCTCAACCTCTCCCCCCAAACTGCTCCAAATTCCTTTTAAATAATGACAAATTTAAGAACATCAGAACATCCAAAAGACAGAGTAGAATATTTTCCAGCTGAAAGTAACTTGGAAGTTCAGCAGAAAATGTCTATGACATCAGAGTGGGTATACAGTATGCAGTCCCACTGCAGGACATGCCAGTGCAGATCCAGCCCCAGTCCCAGGCTGGTCCAGGTCCAATCTCTGAATAAGAGGCACTACTGGTGGCTCCTGGACCTCTCAGCCCAGAGACACCAAAGAGGACCTGGAAGGTAAGCAAAGTCTGGAGAACCAGTGTCCAACGCCAGTTGGGCCCCCCTCATCAAGGAGACAGGACTTCTGAATCATCAGTAGTATTGGAGGCTTCTGGACCTCTCAGCCTGGGGACACCAGGGATGATTCTGAAGGGCAGTGGAGAAGGTCTATGACAATGGGGTGGGAGTCCAGTGTTCAGTCCTAGCACAGCACAGCCAACTGAACCCCAGCCCTGGACAGTTTACTAGATCAGCAGTAGGGACATATCTGATACCTCCAAGACAGAAAAGACTGCTTGTGGTCAGATTCCCAGAAAGATCTCTGAAAACAGCTACACAAAACACCTGAAATTTTGGAAAGTGTACCCTTTACCCTAGACACAGAACCCTACTTTTTTTAAATTAAAGCCTTTTATTTTTCAAAACTTATCCATAGATAGTTCTGCAACATTAGTCCTTGCAAAACCTTGTGTTCCAATTCCCCACCTTTTTCCCACCCCCTACCTTAGATGGCAAGTAGTCTAATATATGTTAAACATGGTAGAAATAGATATTAAATACAACATATAAATACATATTTGTATAATTATCTTGCTGTACAAGAAAAATAAAATCAAACCAGAAAAGAAAATGATAAAATAAAATACAAGCAAACAACAATGAAAAGAGTGAGAATGTTATGTTGTGAACCATATTCAATTCCCACCATCCTCTCTCTGGGTGTAGATGGCTTTTTTCATCACAAGGAACTGGTGTGAATCATCTCATTGTTTAAGAGAGCCATGTTCATCTAAATTGATCATCGTAAAATATTGTTGTTGCCATGTACAATGATCTCCTGATTCTGCTCATTTCATTCAGGATCAGTTCATGCAAGTCATTCCAGGCCTCTCTGAAATCATTCTGCTTATCATTTCTTATATGGTATATGAATTATACCACATACCATATACCATCATATACCATATATTCATATGCCATGACTTATTCAGCCTTTCTCCAATTGATGGGCATCCCCTTAATTTGTAGTTTCTTGCCACTACAAAAAGGGCTACCACATTTTTGCATATGTGGGTTTCATTCCTTCTTTTAAGATCTCTTTGGGATAAAAGCCCAGCAGAAACACTGCTGGGTCAAAGGGTTTGCACAGTTTAATAACTTTTTGAGCATAGTTCCAAATTGCTCTCCAGAATGGTTGGATTCATTCACAATTCCACCAACAATGTATTAGTGTCCCAATTTCCCCACATCTCCTCCAACCTTCATCATTATCTTTTCCTGTCATCTTAGCCAATCTGAGAAGTATGCAGTGGTTATCTCAGATTTGTCTTAATTTGCATTTCTCTGGTCAATAATGATTTAGAGCACCTTTTCATATGACTGGAGATGGTTTCAATTTCTTCATCTGAAAATTATCTGTTTTTATCCTTTGATCATTTATCAATTGGAGAATAGCTTGAATTCTTATAAATTTTGGATTAAAATATATTTTAGAAATGAGGTCTTTATCAGAAATCTTCAATGTAAAAATGTTTTCTCAGTTTATTCCTTCCCTTCTAATCTTGTCTGCATTAGTTTTGTCCGTACTAAAACTTTTTAACAATATAATCAAGATCATTTATTTTGTGATTAATAATGATCTGCAGTTCTTTTTTGGTCACAATTTTCTTCCTCCTCCACAGATCTGAGAGATAAACTATCCTAATTTGTTTATGATGTGATTATTTATGTCTGATCATAAACCCATTTTGATCTTATCTAGGTATATGGTGTTAAGTGTGGGTCAATGCCTAGTTTCTGCCATATGAGTTTCCAAATTTCCCAGCAGTTTTTGTCAAATAGTGAATTCTTATCCCAAAAGCTGGGGTCCTTAGGTTTGCCAAACACTAAATTATTATAGTCATTGACTATTTTGTCTTGTGAACCTAATCTATTCCACTGATCCAATACTTTCTTTCTTAGACAGTTCCAAATGGTTTTGATGATTGCTGCTTTATAATAAGGTTTTAGATCTGGCATAGCTAGGCCACCTTCATTTGCATTTTTTTCATTAATTCCCTTGAAATTCTTGACCTTTTGTTCTTCCAGATGAATTTTGTTATTATTTTTCTAGGTCTATGAAATGATTTCTCAGGAGTTTGGTATAGCACTAAATCAATAGATTAATTTTGGCAGTATTATCATCTTTATTATATTCACTTATATATTCAATATATTCCTTTGGTATTTTTCTAATTGTTCAAATCTGAGTTTATTTGTGTGGAAAGTGTTTAGTAGTTGTGTTTATATACCTCATATCTCCTTTTAGGAGATAGATTCCCAAATATTTTATACTATCAACAGTTACTTTAACAGAGCCTTACTTTAACAAAGAATTAAAAGCAGAGTAATAGCCTTGGGAAATGAGCAAAAAACAAAACAAAAAAAAAGTTTCTGACTATTGAAAGTTATTATGGTGATATGGTGACAAGGAAGATCAAAACACACACTCAGAAGAAGCAAAAGTCAAAGCTCCTACATCCAAAGTCTCCAAGAAAAATAAGAATTGGGCTCAGGTCATGGAGGAGCTGAAAGGAGACTTTAGAAATCAAGTAAGACAGAAAGAAGAAAAATTAGGGAAAAAATTGAGAGACGTGCAAAGGAAATATAAAAATGTAATGAGGAGAAGAATGTCTTAAAAAATAAAATTGGCCAATTGGGAAAGGAAACACAAAAGCTCACTGAGGAAAATAATCCCTTAAAAACAGAATCGAGCAAATGGAAGGTAATAACTTTATGAGAAATCAAGATATAATAAAGCAAAACAAAAAAGAAATGAAAAAAATAGAAAAAAATGTGAAATATCTCATTGGAAAAACTATCAATCTGGAAAATAAATCCAGCAGAAATAATTTAAAAATTATTGGTCTAATCAAAAGTGCTGATAAAAAAAGAGCCTGGACATCATCTTTAAAAAATTATCAAAGAAAACTCTCCTCATATTCTAGAGCCAGAGGGTAAGATAAAAATTAAAAGAATCCACTAATCACCTTCTGAAAGAGATTCCAAAAGGAAAACTCCCAGAAATATAGCTAAATTCTAGAACTCTCAGGTCAAGGAGAAAATATTGCAAGGTTCCAGAAAGAAATAAATCAAGTATAGTGCAGCTATGGTCAGAATAACACAAGATTTAGCACTTTCTACATGAAAGGATCAAAGGGCTTGGAATATGATATTCAGAAGAGCAGTGGAGCTAAGATTGCAACCAAGTATCACCTACATAGAAAATCTGAGTATAATCCTTCAGAGGAAAAGATGGTCATTTAATGAAACAGAGGAATTTCAAGCATTCATATTGAAAAGACCAGAGTTGAATGGAAAATATGATTTTCAAATACAGGACTCTGGAGAAGCATAAGGAGGTAATCAGGAAAGTTATATCATAAGGGACTTAATCAGTTTTATCTGTTGACATTCCTACATGGGAGGATGGTACTTGTAACTCATTTGAACATGCTCATTATTATGGCTGTTAGAAGGAGTATATATAGACAGGGCACTGATGTGAGTTGAATATGAAGGAATAAAATTTTTTTAAAAAATATGAAAATATGGGGTAAGAGTAGAATGTACTAAGAGAAAGAGAAAGGGAGAAATGGAATGGTGAAAATTCTCTGCTATAAAAAAGAGGCAAAAAAAGCTTTTACGATGGAGGGGAAGAGGAATGAGTGAACCTTAGAATTGGCTCAAGTAGGAAATAACATACATACTCAATAGAGCTACAGACATCTAACTTACCCTGCAGGAAAATAGGAGGGGAATGTACTATGGGAAGGGAGGAAGATAACAAAAGAGAGGGAATATTAGGGGAAGGAGTGCTCAGTAGAAAAACACTTTTGAGAAGGTATGGGGGAAAGGAGAGAGCAAATGGGGGAAGTACAATTAGCAATAGTAATTTTAAAAATATTTTTGAAGCAAGTTTATCTCATAAGACCTCATTACTCAAACATAGAGAGAAATTAATCGAATTTATAAAAAAAAGAGAGCCATGCCCCAATTGATAAATGACTAAAAGATAGGATCTATGCCCAAAGAGCTGCAAATTCATATGCATCCTTTGACCTAACAATAACACTACTTGGCATGAATACCAAAAGAGATGTGGGGAAAAAACAGAAAAGAAAAAAAAAAGAAAAATGACTTATATGTACAAAAATATTAATAGCTGCTCTCTTCTCAGGACAGGAAAAATTAGAAATTGAGGACATGCCCATCAATTAGAGATATTAATGAGATATGTATTTATGATGGAATATTATTTTTCTCTGGGAAATACTGAGCAGGATGCTATTAGAAAACAAAACAAAACAAAACAAAACTGCTAAGTCCTCCATGAACAAAGTGAAATATATTTTATACAAAGTAGTAGCAATGTTCTAGAATCACCAGTTATAAAGAACTGTTATTATCAGTAGTACAATCATTCACAACTACTCTGAAGAATTTTTAATGAAAAATGCCATCCAAAAGCAGAGAAGGAATTGATTGTGTCAATACATATTGAAACATTCTCTCTTTCTCAAGAAAAGTGGAATGTACTGTCTACAAAGTAATAGCAATATTCTGGGATGACCAGTTAAAATGGCTTTGCTCTTCTAAGCAGTACAATGATCCATGATTACTTTGAAGGACTAATGATGAAAAATCCTATCTGTAACCAAAGAAGAAACTGATTTTGTCTGAATACAGATTGAAACATACTCTCTCTCTCTCTCTCTTCTTTCCTCCCTCCTCTCTCTTTCTTTCTCTCTCACTCACACACACACA
>JAJPUD010010612.1:28872-43513 GCA_023553655.1 Myrmecobius fasciatus | reverse complement strand
CTCCCTCCTCTCTCTTTCTTTCTCTCTCACTCACACACACACATACATACATGCACACACACACTTTATTTTTCTTGAGGGTTTGTTTTTTTTTATAGAGTGGTAGTTCTAAGTTCTATGTTTTCTTTCACAACATTACTTTTATGGAAATGTTTTACATAGCTTCATATGTGGTTTCTTAATTAAGGGTGGAGAATAAAGGAACAAACATAGAAATCAAAAATTTTAAAAACAAATGTAAAAATTGTTTTAAATGTAATTGGGGAAAATATTAAATAAAATGTGGATCATGGTAAAAATTCTAATTTTAGCTTCAGAGTATTTGAATTTTTTTCTTGTTTCTTTCAAGATTTTCTTTTTGTTCTGACAATAATATTACTATATGTTTTCCACAAAGAATCTTTTTGAGATAGTGATCAATAGATTTTTTTCTATTTCTACTTTCCCTATGATACTTCTTTATAACTCCAGGATAATTTTCTTGGATTATTTCTTGCATAATTGTGTCAAGGTTCTTTTTTTTGTTGTTTTGTTTTGTTTCGGTTAAAGCTTCTAGGTAGAGTCCAGTTATTCTTAGATTTTCCCTTGTGGATGCTCTTTAGATCTGTTGTTTTTCCTGTAAAACATTTCACATTCTGAGCTTTTTTCATTCCTTATATTCTGTTTTCTTAATTCTTGATCTTACATAGCTTCACTGACAATCCCTTTCCCAATTTCAATTTTTACAGAGTTATTTTAATCTCTGAGATTCAATATCCTTTTCTAGTTGTAAAGTTTTATCTCCCATCATCTTCTTGTTTTTCTTGATTAGTTTTTATTTCATTTTATTTTTTTTTAGTTTTTCCTCAATGTCTCTCATTTGGTTTTTAAATACTCTTTTGAGTATTTCTATAAAATCTCTCTGGGAAGAGAGTCATTTAACATTACTCTTTGGGGTAAAAGAAGCTTTTATTTCCTTCAATGTCCTCCTCTGAAGATGAACTCCAATCTTCCATATTCCCAAAATAAGTTTCTATGGTTGGGTTCTTTCTGCTTTGCCAGCTCATTTTTTTAAAAAAATGATAATTATTAGTGCAAGCTCCTCTAATCATGGGGTGGGAAGATGATGTCTCTAGTTTTACTTCAGCTTCCCCTTCTGACTTGAAACCCCAAACTAAGAGCTCCCTGCTCCTGCAAATTCCCACAACCAGTAGTGGCCCTAGCCTCTTACTTTTGCATTCCTAAGGTGTTGGTTCCTTTTTCCTTGCAACATAACTGGATTTGTTATTCCTAATGAGTCAAGGTTCCCTCAGTCTTCTCCAACTCAAACCCCAACTCTCTCCAATGACAGGAAGGTGAAAATTACTGCTGATGCTCCAGCAAAACCCAGCTCACCTCAAGGATTTTCACTTGATATTTCTGGGGAGCTAACCTGAAGGTGTTTGCACTTAACATGCATTAATCTCAGCCTTCCAGTCTTTCTTTGGATCTACCTGTGTAATATCAGGAGGACTCCTGTTCTACTCCAAGTCTTTTTTGATTTTTCACCAATCTATATTCACCCTGAGAGGTCATTTTGTTCTGTTTGTAGAGAAAATCTGAAGAGTTGAAATTTACAGACCTCTTCCAACACCTTTTCTGAATCCTCCCCCTTACTGTAAACTATCCACTGTACCGAACAACCTACTTCTCAGGCACTAAGAAAAAGGAACTGGTAATTTTCACAGAGAAGTGCCAAACCTATTTTTTACATAATTCTAATCTATTTAATTTGTATAGCAGATGCATCCCTACCCCTATAGAAATTGTTTTAGATTTTTTTCTCAAAAATTAAGAGAATACATGACCCAAAAACAGTTAGGAACACCTGCTGTAAATACTATGAGTTGCACAGAAGGTACTCACAAATATTAGTAAAAGGAATTTACTCATCCAGGAATCCCCTCTCCTAAAAGTATACAAGGTGAGGCCCACAGAGGCCTGTGCAGCTAGGAAAAGCAGATTTAGAATTAGTTAACAAATTAAAGAAAGCTACAATAAAACTTAGATGTTATATTTCAACAATGAAACATAGATGGAATATTTTATTTCTAAATTCTTCCTTTTCTTTTCTTTCTTTTTTTATTAAAACTTTTTATTTGCAAAACATATGTATGAGTAATTCTTCAACAATGACCCTTACAAAGCTCTCCATTACAAATTTTCCCCCCGAGTACCCACCCTTCTCCCAGATGGCAGAAAATCCACTACATGTTAAGTATGTTAAAATACTTGACAAATCGAATATATGTATACATATTTCCACACATCATTGTTGTGCAAGAAAAATCATATCTACAAGAAAAAATCAGAGAAAGGAAACAGAATGCAAGCAAACATCAATAGAGAGCATGGAAATGTTATGTTGTGATTCACATTTCATATCCCTCTCTTTGGGTGAATATGGCTTTCTTCACTGAACAATTGGAATTGGTTTGAAACATTTCATTGTTGAAGAGAGCCATGTCCATCAGAATTGATCATCATATTGTATTGTTGTTGCTGTGTATAATGATCTCCTGGTTCTGCTCATTTCACTCAGCATTCAGGTCTCTCCAGGCCTCTCTGGAATCATCCTGATGGTCGTTTTTTATAGAATAATAATATTCCATAACATTCATATACCATAATTTGTTCAGCCATTCTCCAATTGATGGTCATCCATTCAGTTTCCAGTGTCTAGTCACTACAAAAAGGGCTGCCACAAACATTCTTGCACATGTGGGGCCTTTTTCTTCCTTTAAGATTTCTTTGGGATATAAGCCCAATTAGATGGAATATTTTTTAAATTAAATCAATATATACCTTGCAGGGATGGTTTTGCAACCCCTGATTCTATCTAAGTTTGATCCCACTGTCCTGTACTACTAAAGTTACAGGTCTCATTCCTAATCTCATATGCTGTCTCTAATTATTAATATACATTAACATTTGAATATAAACTTCTGAAGTAAAAAAATATTACTTTCATTCCTATGCACATTTAGGCAGGGATGCACATGAAAAGGAATACATTCACATGTACATAAACCATCCCTTTCATTTTCCCTGAAGCCTTTGCAGGGAGAGCAGCAGATAACAGCATTCTTCCCATGAGCAAAACAATACCCAGAGTCAGATCCCCTTTATCTTTCTGCTTAGTGTGTAACTAAAAAAAAGTGAACTAATTTCATTTTGTTTGAAGAAACATTAATCTATCTTATATCTTTATATATCAATATCTATATATCTTATTTCTGTATTTAATTGATTAAAAACAATTTTGAAAGATTAGTATGTTTATACTTAGCTTGAAATTTCCCTGGAAGTCCCTGTGATTGCTGTTGTTATTTCAATCGACTCTTACTCTTCATGATCCTATTTGCGGTTTTCTTGGCAAAGAGATGGAGGCACTGGAGTGATATGCCTTTTCCTTCTCTAACTCATTTTAGAAATAAGAAAGATAAGGCAAAGAGAATTAAGTGACTTATCCAGGATTACACAGTTTGTAAGTATCTGCTGCTGATTTAATTTAGGTCTTCCTAACTCCAGACCCATCAATCTATCTACTGAGTCAAATAGCTGCCCCCATATTGTTGGATAGCAATCATTAAAATAGCCTTCTATTCTTAATCCAGTGAAGTTCTCTTTGTTTACATAAAAATGATCAGTCACTCATGGAAGTTCTATTGGTAACTATCTAAAAGATTCCAAGTCATGGGTTGGGATTTGTGGCAATCAAATTTATCCCCAAAGGATGAAGGAGCATTTTGAAAAAATATTTAGGGAGAATAGTTTAGGATTGATTTAAAATGAAACAGGGCTCTTAAATGATATAAACTTTATCACAACTCCAAGATTTACAGAACTGTTTGTTTAGCCCAATCAGAAGTCAAGAAAACCATGTGCAATTAATAATGGGAGTAAAATAAAATGATATAAGGCATCATTTCTAGTTAATATTGGCAGACATTGACAATGGGAAATGGCTTCTCAGAGTTCTGATGTTGGGTTTTTAATCATAAAAAACAAATCTGTCTTATTTCTGGTTAAAAAATATCAGAATGAATAAATTTTAATAAGTGATGAAGATGTGTTTAAATATATAGTAACTTTAGGAATTTACACTCCTTCCCAACATGGGAGTGATTATTTTTGGATATCCCTAAACAATTCAATGTATTGCTAATGTCCATTCTGGATGGCATTCAAATGCATAACGGATTTTGGCCAGGCCCAGTTCTAAGGTAGCAACCTAGTCAAATCCTAGTTATCTGGCTTTGACAGAAACAAAACAATCTGGCATTATTTTTTTCAACTTTTATTGTTCTCAAAATCTGGTCATTACATTTATTGCTAAATTTCATTTTAAATTTTATAGCAATTTAGATATAAGAATAAGACTTCTTACAAAATCCATATGGTGTCAGTAATTTTCTTCCAAGAAAAAAAACAAATTTTTTACAATCAGCAGTTCAAGACAAGGATGAATGTGATAAAATCAAACTAGAGTGATGTGTAAGGATCTGAAAAGAACACATATATAGACTACTAAAAATTGATTGTATTCCTCCTGCAAAAGAGTAGATGGTTGATTAACAAACTAAGACATAGTTGAGCTCAGAAGGGCAATTTTCAAGACCCTGAAATTTCTAGTGAGAAAGGCAATATGTTTAGGAACTTTTACTGAATTATCCTTTACAACTTCTTCCCTGGGATCTTCCAGACCCTTCAATAGTGCTAAGTAATCAAGAAAGGACTCTTCCTAAAAATAAAATTTGGGGAACTCCTAAAGAATATATAATTAATAAATAATATATAAATATAAATTTAACTACAAAAAAGAGTTCTTAGAAAGCAGGGAAGGCATATAGGGGAGTCCTCTTAAATCCTATTATATATGTGTCTCCAGTACTAAACAAAGGGTCAGACACAAATAGCATCAAAATAGTTCATATTTACTGATTGCTAGCTTTATTCTTCTTCAGGTAATATTTTCATTATTTTACATATTGAGATATTGAAGAAGCCTCCATGAACTCCCTAAGAAAAAATTTCCATGGCCAGATGGATTTGCAAGTGAATTGTACCAAACATTTAAAGAACAATTAATCCCAATATTATGTAAACTATATGGGGAAAAAAGAGGTAAAGAATTATTTCTATGACACAAATATAGTACCTATACCTAAACTAGGAAGAGCCAAAACAGAGAAAGAAAATTAAGGACCAATCTTCCTAATGAATAGATGTAGAAATTTTAAATAAAATATTAGCAAAGAGATTACAACAACTTTTCAGAAAGATAATACACTGTGACAAAGTGGGATTTATACCAGGAATGCAGGATTGGTTCAATATCAGGAAAACAATTGCTATAATTGGCCAAATCAATAACAAAACCAACAGAAATCATATGATAATCTCAACAAATGCAGAAAAAGCTTTTGACAAAAGATAACACCTATTTCTAATTAAAAAAAAAACAAGACAGCATAGGGATAAAGGGATTTTTCCTTAAAAAAATAAACAGCATCTATCTAAAACTAGCATCAAATATTATTTATAATGGAGAGAAACTGGACACATTCCTAGTAAGATCAGGAGTGACATAAAGATGCCCATTATCACCACTATTATTCAAAACTGTACTAGAAGTATTGGTTTTAGCAATGAGAAAAGAAAAAGAAATTAAATATAAATTGTTCATGGGTAGGCCAAGCTAATATAACAAAAATGACATTTCTACCTGAATTGGTCTACTTGTTCAATGTCATACCAATCAAACTGCCAAAAATTATTTTATACAGCTAGAAAAAATTACAAAATCCATCTAGAAGAACAAAAGGGCAAGAATATTAAGAGAACTAATGAAAAAAAGTACAAAGGAGGGTGCCTGAGCAGTACCCAATTTAAAACTCTATTATACAGCAGCAGTTATCAAAAGTATTTGGTACTGGCTAAGAAATAGAGTAGTGAATCAATGGAATAGGTTAGATTCATATGATGCAATAATCAATGACTATAGTAATACAGTATTTGACAAACCCCCACATTCCAGCTTCTGGGATTAGAACTCATAATTTCATACAAATTTCTGGGAAAATTGGAAAATAATATGTCAGAAACTCAACAAATACCTATATCTCACACCCCATACAGAAATAAGGTTAAAATGGGTACATGATTTGGGCATAAAGGGTGATACTATGAGGAAATTAGGAGAGCAAATGATAATTTACCTATCAGATCTTTGGAGAAGGGAAGAATTTATGACAAAAGAAGAATTAGAGAACATTATGAAATACAAAATGGACAATTTTGATTATACCAAATTAAAAAAGGTTTTACACCAACAAAACTAATGAAAACAAGATTAAAAGGGAAGTACAAAGTAAGGAAAAAAATTTCTAAGGCCTTTTTTCTAAAATATATCAAGAACTGTTTCAGATTTATAAGCATACAAATCATTCCCCAATTTATAAATGGTCAAATGTAGAGAGCCACAGACAATAGAGGAACTCTCCATGAGGTATAAGACCCTTCAGCCCAGAAGGAACCTGCTGAGGATGTTGGGTTCTGCTCTCATCTCCCCTTGGGGCATCTCACCCTTCCTGAGAAGGCTGTGACCACCTGCATTCTACTTGAAGCAGGGATACTTACAGTAAAAGAGGTATTTACATATTAATAGCAGGGTGCTTAAAGTTAGCACTTGCTCTGGGTATTTAGGGGCTTAGAGGACTTGAAATAAAGGGACTCCATCTTTGCCCATCCTCATGGGTCCCTGCCTTCATCAAGTCCCAGAGAACTGGACAATATATGTATTTTGCTTTTTGCTGAGGCAATTGAGGTTAAGTCGCTTGCCCAGGGTCACACAACTAGGGAATGTTAAGTGTCTGAGACCAGGGCTGGTGCTCTATCCACTGCTCCAGCTAGCTGCCCCTGGACACTATATTTTGGCACCCTAGCTTGGCGGCTCTAGAAAGCACACTACAGTCAAAGGATATGAATATACAATATTCAGGAGAATTAATTAGAGTTATCTATGGTGATATTAAAAAAAATGTTCCAAATCATTATTGATTAGAGAAATGCAAATTAAAAGAACTCTGGGGTATTACCAAATATTTTTTTACTTGTTTTTATTTTTTTTTTGCTTTTTGCTGAGGCAATTGGGGTTAAGTGACTTGCCCAGGGTCACACAGTTAGGGAATGTTAAGTGTCTGAGACCAGATTTGAACTCAGGTTCTCCTGACTTCAGGGCTGGTGCTCTAACCACTGCGCCACCTAGCTGCCCCTCACCTCATATCTTTCAGATTGTCTTAGATGATAGGAAAAGATAATGATAAATGTTGAAGAGAATGTGGAAAAATTGGGACACTAATGTATTGTTGGTAGATCCAACCATTCTGGAGAGCAATTTGCAAGTATGCCCAATGGACTATAAAATTGTGCACACCCTTTGATTCAGTCTTGTCTCCACTGAGCCTGCATCACAAAGGAAATAATAAAAGAAGGGAAAGCACCCACATGTGCAAAAATGTTTGTATCAGGTCTTTTTGAAGTGTTAAGGAACTAGAAATTGAATGGAAGTCCATCAGTTGGGTGATGACTGAATAAATTATAGTATAGGAAAATAATGAGATATTACTGTTCCATAAGAAATGATGAGCAGGATGATTTCAGAAAGGCCTGATGAGACTTACATGAATTGATGCTGAGTGAAGTGAGCAGAACCAAGAATTGCACACAGTAACAACAAGATTACACGATGATCAACTATGAAAGACTTGGTTCTTCTCAGTGGTTCAGTGACTCAAGGCAATCCCTATAAACTTTGGATAGAAAATGCCATCTGCATCCAGAAATAAAACTATAGAGATTGAATATAAATCAACACATCTATGTGCACTTTTTCTCTGTTTTTTTTTCTTCACACATGGTTTTTCTTTTTTTAATGATTTTTCTCTCCCAACATGATTCATAAAGAAATGAATATTGAAAAAGTTAACATACATGTATAAGCATAAAAAAATAAAAACAATATGGCTAAGAATTTCTTCAGAGAAATGAAACTGAAAGTCTTCTAAAGAACAATGGAGAGGTAGAAAATGGTAATGAATACGTTGCCAAACAATATATATGAGCTGTTATTTGGAAGCACCATAGAGCATGTCATTAGAGAATTTCATTTTAAGTTATTTTTCAAGGTTAGATATTACACAACAAAACTGACCTAAAGCCAAAAAGTTACATTTTAATTAGGTTTGAGTAATATACAGTTAAATATGAAGGACCTGTACTCTGCCATCCTTTGAAATGGGAAGACTTGTCAAAAATAGAACAGAGTATTCAGTTTCTAATTTTGCCTTTCAGGAAGTAATGAAGGAAACTGGCCTTCCCCACCTTCATTTCTACATTCACTACCAAATAACACAAAATACATTTAGTATTTTGGAATATTTGCTTCAAATGATTTAAAACTAACATGCACCATATATCTTCTCATTCTCAGAGTTTACCTAAAACAATTTTAAAGCAATATTTAATAATGATAGCTTTTTCTACATAAAAATAAATTACGTAATCCATATTATTATATCCAATATTACACAATCTGTAAAGTTTTTCAATGTGAAAATAAATCTGTGATAATTTCTTCACATCTATATATTGCAAGTCTCCACACCTTCATGTCTGGATGTTGTGTAGAACAGTTCATATAATATATAATGTACAATATAAGCATATGTTGTATACAATAACCTAAAGATGCTATTGTACACAATTTACAAATTCCAATTAATCAATCATCTTCTAAAATTGCTCATGAGATCATTTTTTCTTGAAAATTTAAAAAGATAAAAATTAGACAACCCTACTACTGCCACCTCCAATTCCCAATTCTATTACCTCCATGCTGCAAATATGTTTAGTGAAAAATGAACAGCAGCTGAGGTGGAAAAAATTTTCCTCTTTTCCTAGAAAATGTATAACCAAGCACTTTCACAATTGTGAAAGTGAATTGAGCATTATTTCCATAGCCTGTTATTAAAGAAGTATCCAAGATGACTGCTATAATTCTCGGTAAGAAACTTAGTTTCTATAGTACTCTTGGGGCTTGACAGCTTTTAGGTTGAGCTTTTAGTTACTTTTTTCCTATAAAATGAAGATTACAACAGCTACCTAAGAATCACATATATCAAATAAACTATCATTTAATTTTAGTGGTGGTGGTGGTGGTGATGGCAATGGCATTAGTGATGATGGTTACTGAACACAGTTTCACTGGTATACAGAAACTGAGGAAAGAATTTCCTATAATTAAGATCAATACCTGTTTTGCATCTTCTAGTCTTAGGGAATAGTTTTGGGGGCAATGATAAATTAAGTGACTTGCCCAGGCCCACATGTATGTATTTAAATCTTTTCCCAATAGCATAGTTCTGGTTACACAATTCATAAAGCATCTTAGAAACCAGCAGTTTTCTCTCTGCTGTATTTGGCCATTTCATCAAATAGAAGTTTCTATCGAGGTCTTCTGATAAAGTCTAGAATTCAGTGCTTTTTACCAATTATTTTCTATATTCCATCTGTTTGATTGAGGCCGGATTTTCAATGAAGTCTTCTTGAGTCTGAGATCAACTCTCTAACCACTTCTCAATTCTGCCGATCTGAATTATTGGAGAATTTGGAGGCATCTTAAATAGTTTCATTGTTCACAGTGTCTTCTGCCATATCTTAAGGGTTAATATTAATTCCTATATAGGGGAAATTATACTAAAGTACAAAACTTTTCAAAGCACAAAGCTATGAAGTCAACAGGATAATCGCTTTCCAGAATGGCTGGATCTGTTCACAGCTCCACCAACAATGCATCAGTGTCCCAGCCTTCCCACATCCCCTCCAACATTCATCATTAACTTTTCCTGTCATTTTAGCCAATCTGACAGATGTGTAGTGGTACCTCATAGTTGTCTTAATTTGCATTTCTTTGATCAATAGTGATTTGGAGCTTCTTTATTCCTTTAAGAACAAATACAGAAAGAGACCAAGAACTACCCCACTATCCCACATCAGAGTCTAGCCTCACACCACTAGTTATTACCATTGGCATTCAGATTTTTTTTCATGTTTCCTTATTCAATACTACCCAGGAACTCCCTTCTCTTGTTAATTACTGATATGGATTTTATGAAGGAGAAGAACAAATTCACATAAAAAGCATGTAGGTGGAAGAATTCCAGAAGTTGAAAAAAGTGAATTTTTTGGTTAAAGTGTTTCTATATGAACACTCTAAATAAAAAGCATAAAATGTTGGATGAAGAATCAGGAAATCTTGGGTTTGGACCTTATCACAGAAAATTACTAGATGTATGACAATAGGGAAGTCACAACCTCTTTAATGGATGAAAAATGCAAAAGTACTAGATTTGGAACAAAAGCAAACTCAAGGATTTGGGTTCAAATACTGGCTGTTATTTATTACCTGTGCAATTTTAAAACAAGTCACATAACCACTTGGTGCCTTACTTATTCATAGCTATAATGAGAGAGATTAGATATTGTGGGAAATCTCTTTCAACTCTAAATCCAAGACCCTAATCACTTTTTTTCCTAGGAAAGATATATAGAAAATAAAATTGTGCTGGATTTTAGACAAAAATATTTTATGTTGTTTTAAATATACTGACACAATCTTATTTTCCAGGAAACCTAAAATTACTCAATATTTGAGAACTAAAAATGACTACTTGGAGAAATGTCATTGTTTATATTATGAAGTCTGCATGTCATTAACACATCCTGTGAAAATAACACCCATCATCTCTGTAAACATTCTCCTTATCTTGACAGAATGGATTTTATTATGGTGAAATTTGACATAGCTATAATTGGAAATGTAGAAATATTCAAAAAGAAAAAAAATTTCACTTAGGGGTTTACAAAAATATTAATTAAAATAAAAACTTTTATAGCAATTTTCAGCATTTATATTTTATCCATGTTTATTTTTTTATTTCTATATTTTTTCCATCATTAATTTTTCTCAGGTTTATGACTATGATGAATATGGTATTTCAGGTCAATTCTCTAATTTTAAGTTATTTAAAACTTTATAAGTAATTAAGGCCTTACAAATAAAATGAATGGATATTAAAATCAATGAATTATTGCTTTCTCTTGTGTAAGGACTCTTTTAATGGACTTGTTGTGGCTATTATGTTCAGTAATATGAATTCATATTAGCTCAACCAAATTCAATTCAATAAACATGTCATGTGCTTATTCTATTAAAAGACAGTATTAAGCAAAAAGTATATGAAGAAAAATAAAATAGTCTTGATCTCTGATCTCAATGAGTTTAAATTCTACTGGGAAAATATAGCACATATACAAATGAATAATCAAACAATCATTTGAAAATGGAGGAGTTCCAACATAAATGGCATCAGGAAAGGCTTCACAAAGGAAGTAGAATCTGAAATGGGCTTTAATGTAAAAAAGAATGTCATGAATTAAAGCAAAAAGAGAGAATTCCAGGCATGAAAATAGGAAATGAGGAAAAGGGGGAGGGGAGGTAATGATTTGAATGTATCAATATTGAAGTGGTACTGTTGAATATCTAGAATAGCTAGATTTTTGTTGAGCTATCAAGAATTATAATTTATTTTTATTACAAATATAAAAATAGAATAATTAAAATAAAATCAAAATAGGTTTGTCTCTGTATCAATCATCCTGAGCAACATTATTTACTTATCATTACTTAAAGCAGCTACTATTTTTCCCACTTATTATTAGCATCAACTATTTTTAAAAGGCAAAGAAAATATGGTAATAAGATATAGTTGTTAGAAGAAATCTGGCAGTCAGACCTACATTTTGTTACAACTTTGGTCATTACTTTGCTATGTGATTTTAATGAATATACTTTTAGGTTACATTACAATGGTATTGCTATAATAATAGTATCCATCTTTGTATATTGACTCACGAGGATTTTGGGTAGATTAAGATATAATATTTAAAATGCTATGACTTCTTCGGTGATAGATAATATAGCAAGGATGTCATCATATTCAGTTAGCAAAAAGACCACCAGAATAACCTAAAGGTCATAATAGGTCTCTAGCAAAACTGGTTTCATATCCATGGTTACTTTCCAGGCTTACAAATATGAAGGAGATACTGTGGTAAGTCTGAGAAATAAAGGCAGAAACATTGTAAGTAACAAATTCTTTCCCTTTAATTTGACTTAGTCATTTTGTCCTAGAAATTCACCAAGCTTACCTTGATAAAGAATGAATTTGATTTCATCATATTTTGAAGGGCGTACAAATTCAAGTATATGGAGTTATATGCACTTCAAGAAAAACTCAAAGCCCTTGGGCACTTACACTAAAAGTGACTTACTTCTCCTGACATTTACTCTAAATTTGATCATATGTACTGCAGTTTGTTCATAAGCCCATAAGGGTAATAGTCAACATCTGTTATAACTTTAGTACTATCTGAAAAATGTATTTGCAAGTATGTGCAAAGATGCTCTGAGTTCACTCACTCTCAAGTATAATGGGGTAAACTTTTGATTAATTCCTTTTTTAAATTAAAGCTTTTTATTTGCAAACAATATGCATAAGTAATTTTTCTATATTGACTCTTGCAAAGCTTTCTGTTACAAATTTTTCTCTCCTATCCCCCACCCCCTCCCAGAAATGGCAGGAAGTCTAATGCATGTTAATTATGTAAAAATATTTGACAGATTGAATATATATATATATAGTTATCTTGCTGTACAGAGAAGAGAAAAAAATAAAATTATAAACAAAAAACCTGAGAAGGAAAACATAATGTAAGCAAACGTCGATAGAAAGTGGGAAAAGGCTAACTTTTAATTAATTCTGTAGAATATAGTGACTTACTTAAATCCCCAATACTTTCAAAGAACTTACTGCTGTCCAAATTTTAAGAACAATGAATTCATATCATAACATTTTCATTTCACTTTAGTCTTTAGCATTTCTGAGTACAAAGATTATTAACCTATTGCAGTCTTAGCCGTGTGAGTCTTCATGGGAGCTGTCTCCTTCCCAGGTGCTGTCACTTCCTCAGAGCTATTTTTGGTAGCATGGCCCCATAATTAGTAGACTGATTATTTTATAGAAGGAGAGGGAGAAAGAAGGGTTTGTTTTTGGGGGCAACAAGATCAATCAAGAAAGGCAGGGATATATGGAAATGATTATATAATAAAACACAGCACAAAGCCAAGAAGCAGGGCAATCATTTGTGGGTCAAAGGTATAAATTTCTTTTTTTTTTATTAAAGCTTTTTATTTGCATAACATATGTATGGGTTAGTTCCTCAGCATTGATCTTTACAAAACTTTCCATTACAAATTTTACCCCCAGTCCCCACCCCTCCCCTAGATGGCAGGAAGTACATTACATGTTAATTATGATAAAATATTTGACAACTTGTTGTGCAAGAAAAATCCTATCTACAAGAAAAAAAAATCAGAGAAAGGAAACACACTACAAGCAAACATCAATAAAGAGCATGAAAATGTTATGTTGTAGTCCACATTTCATATCCCTCTCACTGGATGTATATGGCTTTCTTCACTGAACAATTGGAACTGGTTTGAGACAATTCTTCGTTGCAGAGAGCCATGTCCATAAGATGTGATCATCATATAATATTATTGTTGCCATGTATACTGGTTTCCTGGTTCTGCTCATTTCACTCAACATCAGTTCATGCAAGTCTCTCCAGGCCTCTCTGAAATCATCTTGCTGGTTGTTTCTTACAGAGCAATAATATTCCATAACATTCATATACCATAATTTATTCAGCCACTCTCCAATTGATGGGCATCCCTTCAGTTTCCAGTTTCTAGCCACTACAAAAAGGGCTGCCACAAACATTCTTGCACATGTGGGGCCCTTTCCCTCCTCTAAGATCTCTTTGGGATATAAGCCCAATGGAAACACTGCTGGGTCAAAGGGTATGCACAGTTTGATAACTTTTTTAGCATAGCTCCAAATTACTCTCCATAATGGTTGGATCCATTCACAGTTCCACCAACAATGTATTAGAGTCCCAGCTTTCCCACATCCCCTCCAGCATTCATCATTATCTTTTCCTGTCCTTTTAGCCTATCTGACAGTGTGTAGTGGTACCTCAGAGTTGTCTTAATTTGCATTTCTCTGATCAATAGTGATTTGGAGCAACTTTTCATATGACTAGAAATGGTTTTAATTTCATCATCTGAAAATTGTCTGTTCATATCCCTTGACCATTTATCTATTGAAGAGTGGCTTGAATTCTTATAAATATGAGACAATTCTCTATATATTTTAGAAATGAGGCCTTTATCAGAACCATTAAATGTAAATATTATTTGATGCTTCCCTCCTAATCTTGTCTGCATTAATTTTGTTTATACAGAAACTTTTTAACTTAATATAATCAAAAATATCTATCTGGTGTTCAATTAAGAGTTCCACATCTTCTTTGGACATAAATTTATTTCATCTCCACAGGTCTGAGAGGTAAACTATACTACGTTCCTCTAATTTGTTTACAATATCACTCTTTATATCTAGATCATGAACCCATTTAGATCTTACATTGGTATGTG
>JAJPUD010010612.1:0-18872 GCA_023553655.1 Myrmecobius fasciatus | reverse complement strand
ACCTGTGGAGGTGGAACAAATTTATGTCCAAAGAAGACTTGGAACTCCTAATTGAACACCAGATGGATAATTTTGACTATATTAAGTTAAAAAGTTTCTGTACAAACAAAACAAATGCAGACAAGATTAGGAGGGAAGCATCTAATTGGGAAATCATCTTTACATTTAATGGTTCTGATAAAGGCCTCATTTCTAAAATATATAGAGAATTGTCTCATATATATAAGAATTCAAGCCACTCTTCAATAGATAAGTGGTCAACGGATATGAACAGACAATTTTCAGATGATGAAATTAAAACCATCACTAGTCATATGAAAAGTTGCTCCAAATCACTATTGATCAGAGAAATGCAAATTAAGAAAACTCTGAGGTACCACTACACCCCTGTCAGATTGGCTAAAATGACAGGAAAAGATAACGATGAATGTTGGAGGGGATGTGGGAAAACTGGGACACTAATACATTGTTGGTGGAACTGTGAACGGATCTAACCATTCTGGAGAGCAATTTGGAGCTATGCTCAAAAAGTTGTCAAACTGTGCATACCCTTTGACCCAGCAGTGTTTCTACTGGGCCTATATCCCAAAGAGATCTTAGAGGAGGGAAAGGGACCCACCTGTGTAAGAATGTTTGTGGCAGCCCTTTTTGTAGTGGCTAGACGCTGGAAACTGAAGGGATGCCCATCAATTGGAGAGTGGCTGAATAAATTATGGTGTATGAATGTTATGGAATATTATTGCTCTGTAAGAAACGACCATCAGGATGATTTCAGAGAGGCCTGGAGGGACTTGCATGAACTGATGCTGAGTGAAACGAGCAGAACCAGGAGATCATCATACACAGCAACAACAGTATTACATGATGATCAATTCTGATGGACATGGCTCTCTGTAACAAAGAATTGTCTCAAACCAGTTCCAATTGTTCACTGAAGAAAACCACATACACCCAGAGAGAGGGAAATGAAATATGGACCACAATGTAACATTTTCATCATCTCTATTGACATTTGCTTGCATTGTGTTGCCTTTCTCTGATTCTTTTTTTTTTTTGTAGATAGGATTTTTCTTGCATAACTTCTCAAGCATTTCAACATTATTAACATGTAGTGGACTTCCTGCCATCTAGGGGAGGGGAGGGGACTGGGGGTAAAATTTGTAATGGAAAGCTTTGTAAAGATCAATGTTGGGGAACTACTCATATATATGTTATACAAATAAAAAGCTTTAATAAAAAAATTTTAAAAAACTAGTACCAATATTAAAGTTCAAATATTTTTTCTCCCAATGCTAAAACTATTTGATTTATGCTACATAGAGCTCAAAGAAAAAGGGAAAAGACTAATATATACAAATATATATATATATGTGTGTATATATATATACATGCAAAATTCACATGCAAATATACATACATATATGTATATAAGCATATATACATAACACATGCACATATACATGTGTGGATATATGTACATATATACATTTATATATAATTTATGTATATGCGTGAATACAAAGTCATTTTTGAAACAGCAAGGGATTAAAAACTAAGGGTATGATCAAATGAGAAAAGGCTAAACACATAATGCTTGGAAAAGGATAATTGAACATTATGTCCTATGAAATGATGAGACAGTTTCAGAGAAACTTGTGGAAAATTGTGTGAACTAACAGAATGAATTGAAAATATTATTGGCCATATATTATCTTTTATGACTCTCCCAACATCCTTATGAGATAGGTGCTGCTAGCTTTATGGATGATGAAACCAAGGAAGGTCAAATAACTTGCTCAGTTACACATTTAGCAAGTGAATGAGACAGGATTTACACTGAAGTCTCAATATCAATTCTAGTACTCAAACTTTCTGGTCTACATTAATATTCTAATAATACTAATATTAAAATCTGGAATGAAAAAAGGAAGAGAGGAAAGAAAAAAATTAATAGAAATAGGAACAGGACAATATCCTCTAAACTTCCAAAAACTTGAAATCATAGTAGTAATAATATTCTAGAGAATGGCAGTACTTTGGAAATCAGAAAGAGGTATTATAGGCACTGCTGCAGATAACAAAATGGGTCATGGTATTCTACAATTTTTCATGTAAAAATAGTTCAAATAATATAATTGTGTTTCATTTTTGGAATGCATTATCATCAACTGACAAGATCCATCATGAAGTGATTCATTCTCGTTGTAAGTTGTAAAAACCACCTGGATTCACTGGAACACATTTGTTTGGATTATGCCATATAGTCAGGGGCAGCTCTTCACTTCAGATATAATTTGTTATGTTGTGCATCTATTCCTAAAGAAATTTTATTATTCCAATATTTATTCATGATCTTGATTGGTTTCACAGGCCCCCTACTGAGTGCTACAAAGGAATTTTAACCCAAACTATTTCTTTAAAGGGCCTAATAATCTAATCTGTGGTGATCCACTGATATTCCCTCATAATATTTCCCTTAGTCCTATCTGACAATTCTCCTAATATCTCCACCCTCGACCTTCAGATTATATCAGAAGCTTCTCTATGAACTCATATGCCTTTTAAATACATGGGGAATCCCTTGGCTAGGAATATGTTAAATATGTTACTCAAGCAATAGATATTTAGATTTATAAATGTTCAATCAAACTTCATATAAAAGCTATTTCTTTTCCAGAGTTACAGAATTTAAACTCTATAATAAAATAGGAATCCCTCCTTTTCAGTTCTTGTATGCTGTGATATGTTTGGAGTTAGGAGAGGAAAAGTTCCCTCCTCATTCATTATCTCATACACACACACACACACACACACACACACGTACATGTGTAAATGCACACTACTAAAGTCAATACTGTAAATTTCAATGGAAAACTGAATAGCTGCAATATTACATTCTGTTCTGGGTTCCACATTTTAACTTGGGCTACTATAGAGTGATGTATCTGATCAAGATGATGAAAGGTTCTTAATGAGGAATAATTGAAGAACTGGAAATGTTGAGATTAGAGAATAGAAAACTTGAGCATGAGCTGATAGTTCTCTTCAAAAATACATCAAGAGATTTCATATGAAAGAAGACTTTTTCCTATTCTTTATAACTCCAAAGAGTAGGGTCAGCATGATAAAACAAAAGCAATGTGATATGAGGAGTGAGAAGACTTGAATTTCAGCAATGGTTCTACCATTAATCTGTGCTGTGCCTGAATTTGAAAGAAAAAATGTGGTGAAAAAAATATGAATGGAAATAAGGGAGGCATGGCTAAGATTAAGAGGGAAAAAGACCACTATATCATCATTATGTTTCAATTATTACTCCCTTATGAGGCTGACATTAACATTTATATCTGTGGAACACCCACATATAAATAAATATATTTTATTATCACATTTAACATCCTGGAAAATTGATGCCCAATGACTTTCCATAATACCATTGGCTAACTATTAGAACTTTTAGTTAATATTACCTAACATTTGGATCAGATCTAGGATTTGGTACAAAATCCCAGTCCAATATTCTTAATTTAATTTTATTTGTTTGGTCTGAACAAGTGATTCCACTGGAGTGGGCAGATCCATGTGAGGTGATAGACCTAGACAGAAGATCAGAATGTTTCATGCAGTTTTCTATTAGTTGGCTGGACTTACCATGTAGCAATTCAGGTCAGTTACTAAAATGGGCAGAACAAAGAAGATTGATATCACCATAGTTATGTAGTTTGGAAGCAATATGGACAAAGACATTATAGCTTTACATTAATAGTAATTGATCTGAATTTCAAAATTGAAGAGAGTTGGATCAGTCACTGAGAAGAAAAGTGATTTGCCAAAGGTTATAGGCAACATGTGTTAAGAGTTCAAATGAAGCTTCTTGACTTCAATAAAAATGTGATAGCCTTATACATATAGCCTACTTTGTTATTACTAAGCTATCTCTTAAATTAATTTTTCACCATTAATATCTAGATAAAATTGGCTTAAATATGTTTGAAACATCTTTTTCTACAATCTAGAGAAGCTTTTAAAAAATTGTTCTAGCTTTAATGGTTTCTAGCATTTAATTACATAGTGATAAAGCACTATGAAATGTAACCACATAAAATTAGTACAGTATGTAACCTTTAAGTAACATCTCCACATACTCAGCCAAGAAGCAAATGCATTTTCTTCTTATGGGTTCACATTCTTTGCACTGGAATACAATTTTAGAAATGCTTCAGAGTGTTTGCTAAATAAAGTATATGTTAATATTATTACAGAAAAGACATTAGAGAACTGGGTAGAATTGTCTGCAGATAAGATTTTTCTAACTTATTTCCAAACTATGACAATCCCAAATTAAAAAATAAAATTTTCTTCTTGTTGTTATTTAATTAACATAATTCTGTTTTTCTGTTTGACCTAACATTCACTTAATATTTGAGCATTTGGACATTTTTTTCCTTTAGGCATAATTTTTCTTAGACTCTGTGATACAACAGTAAGTGATGCAAATGCCTCAAGTGTAATGGATAATCATGATATTTTCAAATGGAAGACAACATTTAAAAGGGAAGGTAATATCCTACTCAAGGAACTGTCTGTCTTAAAATTATTCCATTCAACTCTTTTTTTTTTTTTTTTTGGCAATTGGGATTAAGTGACTTGCCCTGGGTCACACAGTTTAGAAGTGTTAAGTGTCTGGGGTCAGATTTGAACTCAGGACTTCCTGACTTCAGGGCTGGTACTCTATCCACTGCACCACCTAGTTGCCCCTTCCATTCAACTCTTGCAACTCAAACTTTAATCAAGTATGTATAACATATGCGGGGATTATTCTAAAAAGTCACATGAAAATCACTTGTCAACACTAAAACAAGCTGCTGGCTGACTTTTATAGATCATTAATTAATCTTTGTAAAGTATCAACTTTGTGCAGTCCACTACAGGGAAATATTTCTTTCTCTCCCTCTGTCCCTCTCCCTTTCACACATACACACACACACACACACACACACACACATACACACACACAGACACGCACATACATCAGCTACAAAAATTACAAAATAAAGCAGACTATTGCTATAATCATGTGATTTAAAAGTCATAAAGACAAAGCAATTATATATGTAGATACAGATACAGATTACAGTTACATTTTATTTCTTTTTCATGGCTTGACTTCTGAAAGAGGAAACTATATTTATGGCCACCACTTCCTCATTACTCCTTAAAATCTAACTTCTATTACTACCATTGTACAGAAACTACTTTACTTAACTACAATAATGGTTTCTATTGGCCAAAGCTAATGGCCTCAAACCTATATAACCATCTTCCTCCATTTGACACTGTTGATTATCAACTTTCTCCTCTGGATCTTCCCTTCAGTTATCTTGTGACACCTTTTCTCTTATACTTTTTCTAATAATGATAGCATTTATATAATGCCAGACTGAAAACCTGACAAAGTGTTTTATATAGAGAGTATCCCCAAAGTCTCAGTGCAGTTGAAATCCTTAGTAATTTAATAGCAGAAGATGGCTCCCGAACTTTTGGGACATTCTCTTTGATCTCATTTGATTCCTATAACAACTCTGTGAGGTAAAAGATGCTATTTAACAAATGAAAAACTACATTTCTACAAAGTTATATATATTATGTTACAATTCCATGCTAGTGAACATAACAGGAGATAATTAAACTCAGGTTTTCATGACTCCAAGTAAAATGCACTAATTCCCATGCTAAAACTGCTGCCTCTCTGACTTTCCTAAAATTTTCTATGCTCTTTCTTTGCTCTTCTTCCTCTTTCTTCCTCATAACTATAAATGGTCCCCAAAGTTCTAACCTTCTATCTCTCTCTCCATTATTTATTTTGTTAATCATATTTAGTTCTCTATCTTATTTTTCTCCTAAGCTTATATATATTCAAATTCTCCCTCCTATAATCTTCTATTTCAGATGTCAATGATACTATTATTCCAGGTTTTATCTTTCAAGGTTATAATTCTGCCAAGGTTGTAAATCTGGGTCCCAATAGGGATTTTTCCCTTTCATTTCCCAAATCCCAGTCCAAGCAATTATCACATATTACCAAATCAACCATGGAAAAATGCATTGCATTGATCTCTTTCATTCCATTTTCACTACTATTACACTATTCCAGGCAACCTACATTAAGGTATAACTTTTTATATACTGGCCTTCAGTCATCAAGTCTGAAGTTTTGGTCACCCAGGCACAAAGAGTTGACCTGCATCACATAGCCAGCACGTAACAGATTCAGATTTGAGTTAAAGTGGCTCTGAATATGATGTCAACTCTCTACATTATGCAGGTATATCACATTTTTATGATATGGTTAGCAAACAAATATTATTACATTTCTTTTTATAGTAAACTGAGGAAATGAGAGATGAAATAAGTTGCTTAACATCCTATAAATCAAGGCTTCTTAAAATTTATTCTGCTCACAACTTCTTTTCACTGGAGAAATTTTACATGATCCTGGGTATACAAATATATAAAATAAACAAATAAAACTGTTATTGATATTAAATCATAATGTCATGACCCTACCTTCATTTATAAGACCTCATATGGGACTGTAAACCACAGATTAAGAAGCTGAGCTATATGTACACATATGTATGTGTTTAAATATACATATATGTGTGTATATGCATATATAATATGTATATATACACACACATACACACACTCATATATAGTAATCATGGAAGCCATTGAAGGTTATAGACCTTTCTTCCCCAAATCCAAGTCTTTTGCTATGGTTATGGCATCAAATGCCATAACATGGGAACTTCTTCCACTTTACTTTCTACCAGATTCCCTGGGATCATTTGGCCAGTTGAAACTACTATGTTACTGGCCATCTTCCAAGTAGTTAGCATTTGTTAATTTTGAACAAAGAAGTGAAAAAAAGTAGGGACAGGATAGATCCCATTCTCATTAAGATAGACAGGTACCTGATTTCTCTGCTCCTTTCAATCATCTCAGTTGTTGAATTAACCTTAGTGTTGGAAAGTCACATCATGACCATTTCCAAAGTTCAGAAATGGAGAAAAAAAGAGAGCAGAGTGGGTATAACTAACAACAGCTTTGGTGTTTGGGAAAACCAAGTTGAGGCAGCAACAGAAGAAGTAGCCTGCTGGAGCCAAAGGGCACTTTTTTTAGGTCATCTTGGCTTTTGCAAAATGTTCCTGGCCTCTCATAGAATGGCTGTTTTTTTTGTCCTGAGTCTGAGTTTAAGCAGCTTCAAAGCCTATCATTTGACCAAAAAATAAAGCTAGTTTATTTAAGATACAAAAGGAGACAGAAAGGATGGAAAAAGACATCAAGTACTAGAATCAGGGTAGTTGCAAATGTTATACAAATAAACACATAGGTCACAGCACTACTTAAGAAGTTGATCAATGTGAGAGAATCTTGCTTCAGCTACAACTTAAGGCATTGACATTTTCCTCTCTAAAGATGGTATTTTCGGAGTCATGATCATTTTATGCAAATCTATTGTTGTTCAATAAAATCTACTGTCATTGGGACTCAGTTTTCTCAACTGAACAATGAGGGAGCTGGATGAATGATTTCTAGGGAAACTTCCACTTCTAATATATTCACTCTAGAGAGGGCTTTATGTTGTCTCTAACTTTCATTCTTTCACCCTTTGCTACAGAGTCCATTAAAACCGATAATCAATGTAGTCTACCTACATGTTTCCTTATCCTCTCCCTAAGGAAGGACACTGATATATCTAAGAATTTCTTTGTGCCTGTACTGCTGCATGTTTACACCAAAAAGAAGAATTGATTAGGAAAGCCATGTCCAAAGTCATTCGAATCTCCATTCTTAAGCCTACTCTGAACATGTACCTTAAGGGTCTATCAAAAATAGTAGAGTGGTATTCTGAATCATTTTTGTGTTCTGGACCCCTTTGAAAGGTTGTGAAGCCTTTTAAACACAGAAGATCAAATACATAGAGTTACCAAAGAAACCAATTTTATTGAAATAATTATCAACACACACACACACATATGATGTTTATCATTTCAAAGATCCATAAACTATGAATTCCAGGCAATTAAAAGGCCCCACGACAAATGAGAATTATGTAAAACATTTTTAAACTTTGCAGCATAATGAAAATTTGAGATAATATATATAAATTGTATAACAAAATTTGAGATAAAATTTGTTGAGAGACAACTTGTTACAGTTGTGTAGTGAGCCTATGAATCAGAAAGTCCTGATTTCAAGTATTACAAAAAGCATAGTCTGGCTTTGAGAACTTGAGCAGATCACTAAAGCTCTACCTATTACCTACCTACCTACCATTACATGAGAACTTAAGTTAGATAGAATATATTATTGGTAGATGAGGAGTCCTCTCCATCAATGAAGTCACAAATCCAGAACAAAAAATACTACTATAATTCAGTAGCATGATGTTAATAAGACTTAAAATAATTCTCCCTAAATATATTGCTTCTTTGTTTAATTTGCCATCCTTCAAATGTAGCACAATGGAGAAACATGATATATGAGCGTACTGGCTAGTAGACAGACATGAGATCACTGGTGGAAAACTCTGTGGGACTAAAATGGGAACATAAGTGTAAAAATTAATATTTGTCCCAGATTCTGATGTTATAGTGTCATCTTATAAAGGATCACACAGCAGTAAATGAACTGAAGGAATGGTTTAGGAGACTTTTTTTAGAGCTAGATATCATTTCTTCAGTTCATTTACTGCTGTGTGATCCTTTATAATTAGGCTATAAAAGAAAATCAATAGAGATCTGGAGAGGAGTCCTTTGCTATAATTTGCATTCATTGATGATCATCATCTAAAAATCAGCATCCATTGAAAAAGTTTTAATACTTCCTTAAAATGATAAGGAAAAGGATATTTTTTTTATCAATTGCCTGATTCACATGAAAAGATTTTGATTTGTACAAAATGCATTAGATCTCGGGCTTAACAAAGTAAGAAGTATAACATCAAATTTGAATCAACATTCTGTGAACAAACATTCACCATTGTTTCCTAGTAAAACTGTTTCAACAACAAGAATAAAAAAGGTCCAATTCATGTCTAATCTTTTAGGGATATAGTAGGGAATCTATCTTTAAAAAAATACTGTTCTCTTTGCTATTTAATTTTGTCTTAGAAATTGTGTCAGAGAGTGATTTTGATTTTCAGTAAAGTTCTTTATCAACCAATTAGTAACTTAGGTCACTTGATAATTCCTTTAAAGAAGAAGTTTTTAATGAAAAGACACTGAAAATGGAATTGTATTAATAGAAAAGAAAGAAACCAAGAAAGGACTCTATAAGAAGCATTTTTGTGTGTTTTTTTCCAGTTTTTTTGTTGGAGAAATATAACATATTTAGATATTACCTTACACTTCAGAAGCAGTTCACAAACATTACCATATTTGAAAGATCTTGAAAAATGTGGAATAATAATCAGGCAAAAGCTCTGCCCTTTATCAGTACTTGGATGCCTTTTTTTTTTTGGATCAATGTGTGGATGCCTAATGAATCAATTTCTAATGAACTTGTTTAAGTTCTGGCATATTTGGGTAAATAATTGTACATTGACTGTATTCACCTAAGTTTTTGTATGAATATCACTACTCTGAGGCTAATGAAGAAATGTTCAAATAAAACAAGGGAGGTGTCCCAGATCTACTATTTTTTCCATGGTTTTCTCTTTTGCTATCTTATTAACTGTTAATAAAAAGGCAATGATGTTACACTGATTAAAGTGCACTGTTCTTGAGAACAGGATCTGTCTAGTTTTTGCATTTATATGGATGATGTTTAGCACATAATAGGGACATTTATTCTTCCTTTGTCCTCACCAAGCCAGAGGGATAAATTAATATGCAGAAAAAAAACATTTTGTAGGGCCACTAAGTAAGTGAATCTGTAATTGTTTTCAAAATATGAAATTTGATTCCCATAAATATATGGAAAAAGAAAACATTGGGATTAAGGTCTAGACTCCTTCCTTCACTATAGTCCTCCACCGATGTCTGCTCAGATTCTTCTTTCACTTATGTTCTGGGAATTAAGTCAAAGAGTTTCAGACAAAGTTAGAAAGACTTTGAGTATGAGTCTGGATAGGGATCAGGAGGACACAAATCTTGAGCTCGAAGACACCCCTCCTGCTACACTTCACTTTCCTCACTTTATGAAATGATGAAATTAAATACTGAGTAATTAAAGTGTGTAATGGAGAGCCACACAGCTAGCGGTGAACATAGAATTTAGACCCAGATTCACTCCCTCTGGGGTAACAAGGGTGTCTAGTTGTTAGGGTACTGGATCTACAGTTAGGAAGACCCATGCTGAGATCAGATCTGGTTTCACATATTTTATTAGCTATGTGGCCTGAGGCACATTTAACCCTCTTAGCTTCATCTGTAAAATAAATTGGAGAAAGAAATGGAAACCCCTCTAGTATCTTTGCCAAGAAAATCCCAAATGGAATCACAAAGAGTCAGACATTACTGAAATTATTGAACAACAAGAACCATTCACTCTAGAACCAGCTTCTTTCCTTTCTACTAAACTGTTTCATAGCTTTTCTCCAGTGACAACCTATGTTAAAATCAGAAAGACTTCTTGGTGGATAATTGGCATTTTAAGACTAAATTATTTTACTATTATTGTTGTTATTTTAGCCACAATCACTCTACAAGTAAAGACTATCTGGCTGAATTATAGAGGGACTATAATCTTCACTGTGAAGTTCATTGGAAGCCTCCATAACTGCACAGAAATATACTTTAACATAAATTATTCGTAAAGGTGTCAAATGTCATAAAACTCACAAAACAACCTACATTTTCATGCCATAGAGTAGGAAATTCCATTAAGGTAAACTGCAACTTGGTTAAAAACAAAATTTCACTTCAGGATCAAATATTTCAGGGTTAGAAAAGAACTAAGAATACTCGCTTAATAAAAGCACAATTAAAAAAGACTTGTCCTCCTATATGTAGAACACCATTTTCCTCTCATCTTCAAAGAATTTTTTTAATTTGTTCTAGTGGGGGATGGTTGCTGGGGATGGTAGCATTTTCCTTGAACAACTTCTATAGCAGAACAATAATCCCAGATACTTTTAATCCATTCATTCAGTTCAGGATATTGCAATCCAAAGCATTGTTTCTGTTTAGTTTTCTAACCTTGAAACAATGCATAGCAAAGTATGTTCTAAAACTCATTGCTGCTAGTTCCCAATGATTGTTCCTAAATCCCAAGGGCTGCAAAGTTCAATCCTTTTCTTGCTGTCACCAGACAGATCCAGACATCCAAACATCAGTGACTGACTGGGGCAAGAAAATGAAAAAAAAAAAGAAATAACGGAATATAAAAAACTTTCTTTCAGGGATAAACTAGACAAAAAGAAAATTAAGGCAATCTGTTTCTTTTTGTGAATGTCACTACAAACTCCCATTAAGATCTGGCAATTTTCTGTCTCCCTCTTCATCTCCTGATAGAATTGTACTTCAGCCAAACTTGTAACACACCCATGCAAAAGCAAAGAGCTAGAAAAATAAGCATGCATCCTTCTTAGTAGGAGTGATTAATCTTGAAAGGAGAACAGTAATTCACAAACAAAAGTTCTTTCTTCTTAAAGAAGCAGTAGCGTAATCCTAAATAACTCTTTTTTTTTTCTACACAGATAAAGCAGTCAAATATCAACACTAAAATTGGACCTCATGCTTATAAATAGAAAAATGTTTTAACCATAATGTTTACTATGTGTAACAAAGCAATATAAGCCACTTTTCTACAAAAGTGTAAAATTTGATTGAAGGAATTCAAGTCACATCAAACTCCATCCTTAAAAAGTAGACTTTATTAATTTTTCTTAATTCTAGTTCTTTCCCTCTGTTGATTATTTCCAAGTTATTGAAGTATGTAATTATGTATGTAGGCATATATTTATGTTTACACTAGTTTGCATGTAATTACCTATTTACAGTTTGTCTACTTCAATGAACTGTGAGCTCCTAGTGAACAAGAACTGTCTTTCACCCTTTGTATGCTCAGCACTTAATACAATGGCTCACACTTAGGAGGCATATAATAAATATTTGTTGACTGAAAGGAACTAGGGATATTTTATGTTAGGAAGAGATGTCCCAACTATCTTATATGAAGGACTCATATAAAAGAGAGATAAGATTTATTCTACTTTGTCTCTGTTGGTAGAGATAGGAACAAAAGCTAAGATTTGCAAAGAAGTTGATTTGGACCCTTGATGTAGGCAGGAAATTCTAATATTTAGAGTTTTTAAAAAGTGGAGCATTCTTATTCAGAAAGCAGTGAACTTTACCTCTACCCCCATGAGAAAGGATGAGAGTGAAAGGAGATTTTTCAGGCAAAGGTAGGACTTGATTCAATCAAAGAACACTTCAATGCTGAGATTCTTTAATTTTGTGACTTTAGTCTTATACCAGTCGACATTATTAGCTTGCCACAGCATTGAAGAAGACCAAGTTATTTTATTTTATAGTGAGCACATGCTAAACTGTACACAAGTACCCTGGAACAGGAGATTCCATTGGCTATAAAAGTTGGAGTGATTTAATAGGTCCAAAAGACAATTGTGTCACTGAAAATTAAATTATCTTCTATCTTATGGGTTCCCTGACTTACCATACTACAAATTGCAGTAAAAAAAAAATCACACATGAATCCTAATGTGCTTTTCAAATGCAGTCATAAAAATTAGCAAAAAAAAAAAAATAAGCTATATAACCTGACCACTGCTTATGTCTGAGTTTTAAGGCATTTCATTATTCAGCTTCTGATTGTGGAAATTATTGACAAGCCCAAGCTCTTTTGTAACAGCACTTGAATATGGTTACAAAGCTTAAATGCATTCTCAATTCCTAAATGAATTTAGAATGGTTTATGATGCTTGGTTACAGCTAAACAACAATAACAATTGATGGCTGGTTTAAAAAAAAAAGCAAAATAAAGCCAACATGAAATGTCTGCAAGGCCGGACAAACCAAAGCAACCCAAAAAATCTTTTATTAATTTCCACTAGTAGACTATAAAATGAGAGTCTGTGGCACAGAATATAAAGAACTGGGCTTCACGTCATAAAAAATAAGCCTAAAGTTTTAGCTTTAATGGATGCTGGATGAGCTAAGGTAGACAATATGGGTGATGACCTTCAATGGTAGTTTGCTCACCAATGAAATTCTCTCTCTCAGTGAAATCACAGGTCCAAGATTGTGTCTGGGGAAGAGAATACCCACTCCCCAAAGTACAAAATGTAATTGTCTAAAAAAAAAAGACAAAGAATTCTCTGTCTTTGGAGCAGGCAAGAAAGAGAAAGAACAGAAAGACAGACACAAAGACAGAGACAGAAACAGAGAGACACATAAAGGGACAGAGAGATAAGATGGATGATTACATAGACTGAACATGTATTAAGTAACTATTATAATCCAGGCACTGTGTTAAAGGGGAACAAAAACAATACAAGCAATCATTGCCTGCCCTTAAGAAAATTATATTCTATTATACTTAATCTATCAACTGCCATAACTTCTGAATCCTTCCAAAAAGCATCTGTATAAAAGTACATTTTAATGTCCATTTGGAAACTAGTTCTTTGTAAAAATGTGAAAAAAATTTGTACTGGAAAATTAGATTTTTCAGAAACCCCCAAGGACCCTCGATTGGAAGCAAATATCCATTACTAATCAATACAATGACAAGGAGAGATGATACTAATGAATACAGGATTGTTTTGGAGCTAAGAAATGGAAAAAAGAAACAACAAAATATAGGATCATCTTACAAAAATTTAAAGGATTTGGACAGGGAAGGGCAAAAGATTTTTATTACATTTAGGATTTCACTTTTAGGCACAAAATAAGAGAATATGCCTTTTAATTACAATATGAAAATAAATTATGCTGCCACCTTTTTCAATAGTTAATGATCTGTAGGCCTCATCCAGGAAGAAAAGAAAACCCCTACCTCTCTCATTATTGTAAGTAAAATCAATGACCTAAGAGAAAAGTAGAACTATGGAGAAAATCTACTTGTTCTTTTTAGAACTCTTTGAAGGACACATAATTCTGTCCCGATTTTCTAGTCAATGAGGAGCTGATCTGCCAGGCTAAGAATAATCTCTAATTGAGCAAGAAATGTGACACTCTATTTTCCACCCTCATTATCTTTTTAAAGGACGAACAATAATTGCAGCTATAACTTCTACCTGATTTACTACTTCTGCTCCATTTTATTATTTTTTTATTTTTTGAAAATTAAAAACAGTCACTGGCTGATTTTCTGAGAGGAAATAAATAGGGTTAACCAAAAGCACAGAACCATGAAATCTTTCCGAATAAGCCAAATAGCAAGATTAGAAATAGAAATTGTAGTCTGTTGATGAATAAGTTTGAATGATGCAGGACTAAGGAAGATTTGTCCCTTCTTATTAATTATCAACAGTAGAAGGAAAGATGGGGTCAAAACCAAGTAACATGGCTGCAAAAAAATTGGATACTGTTCAGGATTTAATTCTGCAAAGAGCAGCAGCAGGATTTTGTTTTCCTTCAACATTCTAATTATAAACATTATTTAATACATATAGCAAACAAACATAATTCTAGAAGTGAAAGACAATGTAAGAAATCAAACATCATTTTGATTAAGAAATTGAGGCATAAAAAGTGATATTATTCTCCTTATGTTAATTAATACTTAGTTAATACTAAGAATAGAAAGTTGTATTCTTTGACCCTTAGTTCAGTTTTCTCTCTACACATCCATGCTGTTATAAAACTAAAAGGCCTTGAGCTGGAAATTTGATTCTCCCCATGTGACCCTGGATGATAATAGCTCTCAGACTAAAAAAAAATATGTATATGTGTATATATGTGCATAAGTAAATAGCTATGCATTTTCACATACACACACATATATATATGTTTATGTGTATACACATAAATGTCTGTGTATATGTATGAATACATATATGAAATCTCTATCTTCATAAAAAATTTGTGACTTAGGTGATGTTATTACTCCTTTCAAATAGATGGGAAAACTGAATTTCAAGGAAGAATGACTCCAAGTTCAGTATCACAAGTCTAATAAATTTCTAAAATAAGATTCAAACCCAATTTCCAACTTTCTGACCTCAATTAAAAGGCTTGATTCTCTAGGCCTTAATAACAAATCTTTTAACCATCTCTACTTTAGTTACCTCATCTATAACAGTCTGACTATAAGCTCTTAAACCTCCAAACCTAAGATATGTGTTGTATAAACACATACCATGATATGACCCATGTACTCACAGGCAATAACAATCACAGGAAGAGAAAGAACTGAGGCAAAACCACAAAAGAAAGGACCAAAGGAAACTATCCTTTGTGCTAAATCAAATAATGATTAAGAGGAGGAAAAGTGATGGGAAAGGGAATATGATACAAAATTCATTTTTTAAGTTTCTTACTAAAATTTCTTATACGCCTTTGGTTTTTTCTATTTCTTAAATCTGAATGGTTTCCCAACATATTTCCCTTCTTCATATGTGTTAATGAAGTAACTTAGAACAGAAGCATATGTTGTTTTGGTTTGGATTGCATGAGTTGTATTAATAATTCCTTTAATTCATCAACCTCTGAAGCAGATGTTGTCTAAACAGCAAACTTCATGGTGGAATGCAATGGATTGTGAATGAACTCAGCAAGAACACTACAAACCAATTATTTCCCCCCATGTTATTCCCATGAAATGGTGATCTTCCTCTCTTTGGGTACACAATAAAGGCTTCTCTATCAATTCCTATGGCTTTTAAGGCAAGCCTGTGAGCCACCATCATATGAAGCTTCAAATTCATTTTGTTTTCTAGTTATGCATATTAAAAGAATGATATTATTGATGGCTCCAGTGCTTAGAGTATGCTAATATATGGGGAAGTGCACAAACAGCCAATATTTTAAATAAATACAATTAAATTTCTGAAGAAAAAATGCCACAAATCATACTAATTTTAGTAAATCTTCCTACTCTCTGCTACCAAATATATATATATGTATATATATGTATATTTATATACATACGTAGGCATGTATGTATGTATGTATATATGTATATGTGTGTATAACTGCCATGGTAGAAGTGAAGGTTGGCTTTAACAAAGGGAGGACCATTTTTTTTTCTTTGCTTCTTGCATTTTGGTTATATCACTTAGCTATCTGTGTACAGTAAGTACATCAACTTTTTTTATTTTATTAATACTTTTTATTTGCAAAACATATATATGGGTAATTCTTCAACATTAACACTTACAAAGCTTTCTGTTACAAATTTTTCCCCCTTACTCCCCACCCCTCCCCTAGATGGCAGGATATCCAATACATGTTAATTATGTTAAAATACTTAAGAATTCGAATATATGTATACTTATTTCCACACATCATTTTTATGCAGGAGAAATAGTATCTACAAGAAAGAATAATCAGATGAAGGAAATACAATACAAGCAAACATCAATAGAGAGCATGAAAATGACATGCTGTGGTCCACGTTTCACATCCCTCTCTCTGGGTGTATATGGCTTTCTTCACTGAACAACTGGAGCTGGTTTGAAGCATTTTGTTGTTGAAAGGAGTCATGTCCATCAGAACTGATCATCATATACTATTGTTGTTGCCATGAAAAATGATCTCCTGGTTCTGCTCACTTCACTCAGCATCAGTTCATGCAGGTCTCTCCAGGACTCTCTGAAATCGTCCTGATGGTCGTTTCTCACAGAACAATAATATTCCATAACATTCATATACCATAATTTATTCAGCCATTCTCCAATTGATGGGCATCCACTCAGTTTCCAGTTTCTAGCCACTACAAAAAGGGCTGCCACAAATATTCTTGCACATGTGGGGTACTTTCCTTCCTTTAAGATGTCTTTGGGATATAATCCCAGTAAAAAACACTGTTTGGTCAAAGGGGATGCACAGTTTGATAACTTTTTGAGCATAGCTCCAAATTGATTTGCAGAATGGTTGGATCCGTTCACAGCTCCACCAACAATGCATCAGTGTCCCAGTTTTCCCACATCCCCTCCAACATTCATCATTATCCTTTCCTGTCATTTTAGCTAATCTAACAGGTATGTAGTGGTACCTCAGAGTTGTCTTAATTTGCATTTCTCTGATCAATAGTGATTTGGAGCAACTTTTCATGTGACTATAAATAGTTTTAATTTCATCATCTGAAAATTGTCTGTTCATATCCTTTGACCATTTATCAATTGAAGAATGGCTTGAATTCTTATAAATGAGACAATTCTCTATATATCTTAGAGATGAGACCTTTATCAGAACCCTTAAATGTAAAGATGATTTCCCAATTTGATGCTTCCCTACTAATCTTATCTGCATTAGTTTTGTTTGTACAGAAATTTTTAACTTAATATAATCAAAATTATCTATCTGGTGTTCAATTAAGAGTTCCAGGTCTCCTTTGGAAATAAATTTATTCCATCTCCACAGGTCTGAGAGGTAAACTATCCTATGTTCCTCTAATTTGCTTATAATAGCGCTCTTTATATCTAGATCATGAACCCATTTAGATCTTATCTTGGTATACAGTGTTAGGTGTGGGTCCGGCCTTAATTTCTTCCACACTAGTTTCCAATTTTCATAGCAGTTTTTGCCAAATAGTGAATACTTATCCCAAAATTTGGCATCTTTGGGTTTATCAAACACTAAATTGCTAACGTTATTATCTAGATTATCCTGATATCCTATCCTATGCCACTGATCGACCACTCTTTCTCAGCCAGTACCAAATTGTTTTGATGATAGCTGCTTTATAATATAGTTTTAGATCTGGTATAGAAAGGCCACCTTCATGTGTCTTTTTTTCATTAATTCCCTTGAAATTCTTGACCTTTTGTTCTTCTAAATGAACTTTGCTACTATTTTTTCTAGATCTGTAAAATAATTTCTTGGGAGTTTGATTGGTATGGAACTAAATATGTAAATTAGTTTGGGTAGTATTTTCATTTTTATTATATTTGCTCGGCCTACCCATGAGCACTTAATGTTTTTCCAAATAACTAGGTCTGATTTTATTTGTGTGGAAAGTGTTTTGTAGTTTACTTTGTATAGTTTCTGACTTTTTCTTGGCAGATAGATTCCCAAAATTTTATGCTATCATCCATTATTTGGAATGGAATTTCTTTTTGTATCTCTTCCTGCTGAACTTTGTTGGTAATATATAAAAATGCTGATGATTTATGTGGATTTGTTTTGAATCCTGCAACTTTGCTAAAGTTGTGAATTGTTTCTAGTAGTTTTTTAGTTGAGTCTCTAAGGTTCTCTAAGTATACCATCATGTCATCTGCAAAGAGCAATAATTTGGTTGCTTCATTACCTACTCTAATTCCTTTTATCTCTTTTTCTTCTCTTATTGCCAAAGCTAACATTTCTAAGACAATATCAAATAGTAATGGTGACAGTGGGCAGCCTTGTTTCACTCCTGATCTTATTGGGAATGGTTCTAGTCTGTCTCCATTACATACAATGCTTGCTGATGGTTTTAAGTAGATGCTACTAATCATTTTAAGGAAAAGCCCATTTATTCCTATACTCTCTAGTGTTTTTAATAGGAATGGGTGTTGGATTTCATCAAATGCTTTTTCTGCATCTATGGAGATAATCATATGGTTTTTGTTAGTTTGGTTATTAATATAATTGATTATGCTGACAGTTTTCCTGATATTGAACAAGCCTTGCATTCCTGGTATAAATCCTACTTGGTCAAGATGTATTATCCTGGAGATAACTTTCTGTAATCTCGTT
>JAJPUD010010611.1:38302-60546 GCA_023553655.1 Myrmecobius fasciatus | reverse complement strand
CAGATTTGGCTCTGAGGGAATAATAGACATAAGGAAACAGGAGGGAAAGGGGGAGAAAAGGGGTGGGTGGGGCTCTAAAGGGGAAGGATTGTTTGAGGGAAGTGGTTATCAAAAGCAAAATAGTAGGGAGGAGGGAAAGGGGATAAGAAAGAGAAAAGCATAAGCTAGGGTAAATAAGATGGCAGGAAATACAGAATTAGTTATTTTAACTGTGAATGTGAATGGAATGAACTCTCCCTTAAAGCAGAAGCAGATAGCAGAGTGGATTAAAAACCAGAATCCAACAATATGTTGTATACAAGAAACACACCTAAAACATAGAGATACATACAGGGTGAAGGTAAAAGGCTGGAGCAGAATCTATTATGCTTCAGGTGAACAAAAAAAAAGCAGGGATAGCAATCCTGATCTCAGACCAAGTAAAAGCAAAGATAGACTTAATTAAAAGGGACAAAGAAGGAAATTATATTTTCCTAAAGGGTACCATAGATAATGAAGCAATAGCAATACTAAACATATATGCACCAAGTGGTATAGCATGGAAATTCCTAGAGGAAAAGTTCAGAGAGATGCAAGAAGAAATAGAGAGCAAAACTATAATGGGGGGGATCTCAACCTTCCTCTCTCAGAACTTCATAAATCAAACCACAAAATAAATAAGAAAGAGGTTAAGGAGGTAAACAAAATGTTGGAAATGTTAGGTATGATAGATCTTTGGAGGAAATTAAATGGAGACAGAAAGGTGTTTACTTTTTTCTCAGCAGTCCATGGAACTTATACAAAAATTGACCATGTGTTAGGACACAAAAATCTCAAAATCAAATGCAGGAAAGCAGAAATAAAAAATGTATTTTTTTCAGATCATGATGGAATAAAAATCACATGCAATATAAGGGCAGGAGAAAATAGACCAAAAAGCAATTGGAAACTAAATAATTTTATCCTAAAGAATGAATGGGTGAAACAGCGAATTACAGACACAATTACTAATTTCATCCAAGAGAATGACAATAATGAGACAACATACCAAAATTTGTGGGATACAGCCAAAGCGGTAATAAGGGGAAATTTTATATCTCTAGATGCTTATTTGCATAAAATAGAGAAAGAGAAAATCAATGAATTGGGCTTGCAATTAAAAAAGCTAAAGAAAGAACAAATTAAACCCCCCCCAATCAAATACCAAACTTGAAATCCTAAAAATAAAAGGAGATATTAGTAAAATTGAAAGTAAAAAACTATTGAATTAATAAATAAAACTAAAAGTTGATTTTATGAAAAAAAAACAACAAAATAGATAAACCTCTAGTTAATTTAATTAGAAAAAGGAAAGAGGAAAATCAAATTGTTAGTCTCAAAAATGAAAAGGGAGAACTTTCCACCAATGAAGAAGAAATTAGAGCAATAATCAGGAGTTACTTTGCCGAACTGTATGCCAATAAATTTGATAACCTGAGTGAAATGGAGGAATATCTACAAAAATATAGATTGCCCAGATTAACAGAAGAGGAAATAAATTACTTAAATAGTCCCATTTTAGAAAAAGAAATAGAGCAAGTCATTAATCAACTCCCTAAGAAAAAATCTCCAGGAAAAGATGGATTGACATGTGAATTCTACCAAACATTTAAAGAACAATTAACTCCAATATTATATAAACTAATCAAAAAAATAGGGAATGAAGGACTCCTACCAAACTCCTTTTATGATACAGACATGGTACTGATACCTAAACCAGGTAAAACAAAAACAGAGAAAGAAAATTATAGACCAATCTCCTTAATGAATATTGATGCAAAAATCTTAAATAAAATATTAGCAAAGAGATTACAGAAAATCATTCCCAGAATAATACACCATGACCAAGTAGGATTTATACCAGGAATGCAGGGATGGTTCAATATTAGGAAGACTATTAACATAATTGACTATATTAATAACCAAATTAACAAAAACATGATAATCTCAATAGATGCAGAAAAAGCATTTGATAAAATCCAACATCCATTCCTATTAAAAACATTAGAGAGTATAGGAATTAATGGACTTTTCCTTAAAATAGTCGGTAACATCTATTTAAAACCATCAGCTAGCATCATATGTAATGGTGATAAACTGGAACCATTCCCAATAAGATCAGGGGTGAAACAAGGTTGCTCACTATCACCATTACTATTCAATATTGTATTAGAAATGCTAGCCTTGGCAATAAGTCAAGAAAAAGAAATTAAAGGAATTAGAGTAGGTCATGAGGAAACCAAATTATCACTCTTTGCAGATGATATGATGGTTTACTTAGAGAACCCTAGAGAATCAACTAAAAAACTATTAGAATTAATCCACAACTTTAGCAAAGTTGCAGGATACAAAATAAATCCACATAAATCATCAGCATTTTTTTACATCACCAACAAAATGCAACAGCAAGAGATACAAAGAGAAATTCCATTCAAAATAACTATCGATAGTATAAAATATTTGGGAATATATCTGCCAAAGGAAAGTCAGGATCTATATGAGCAAAACTACAAAACACTCTCCACACAAATAAAGTCAGATCTAAACAATTGGAAAAACATCAAGTGCTTTTGGATAGGTCGAGCGAATATCATAAAAATGGCAATACTACCTAAACTAATCTATTTATTTAGTGTTATACCAATCAAACTCCCAAGAGATTATTTAACTGACCTAGAAAAAATAACAACAAAATTCATCTGGAAAAACAAAAGGTCAAGAATTTCAAGGGAATTAATGAAAAAAAAAATGCAAATGAGGGTGGCCTAGCTGCACCAGATCTAAAACTCTATTATAAAGCAGTGGTCACCAAAACCATTTGGTACTGGATAAGAAATAGAGTAGTGGATCAGTGGAATAGGTTAGGTTCACAGGACAAAATACTCAATGACAATAGTAATCTAGTGTTTGATAAACCCAACGACCCCAGTTTTTGGGATAAAAACTCACTATTTGACAAAAACTGCTGGGATAATTGGAAACTAGTATGGAAGAAATTAGGCATTGACCCACACCTAACACCCTATACCAAGATAAGGTCAAAATGGATTCATGATCTAGGCATAAACAATGATATTATAAACAAATTAGAACAATGTAGGATGGTTTACCTCTCAGACCTGTGGAGGGGGAAGGAATTTGTGACCAAAGAAGAACTAGAGGTCATCATTAATCACAAAATAGATAAGTTTGACTATATCAAGTTAAAAAGTTTTTGTACAAACAAAATGAATGCAGACAAGATTAGAAGGGTAGCAGTAAACTGGGAAAATATTTTTACATCCAAAGGTTCCGATAAAGGCCTCATTTCTAAAATATATAGAGAATTGACTCCAATATATAAGAATTCAAGCCATTCTCCAATGGATAAATGGTCAAAAAATATGAACAGACAATTTTCAGATGAAGAAATTGAAACTATTTCTGATCACATGAAAAGGTGCTCCAAGTCACTATTGATCAGAGAAATGCAAATTAAGACAACTCTGAGATGCCACTACACACCTGTCAGATTGGCTAAAATGACAGGAAATAATAATGATAACTGTTGGAGGGGATGTGGGCAAACTGGGACACTGATACATTGTTGGTGGAACTGTGAACTGATCCAACCATTCTGGAGAGCAATTTGGAACTATGCTCAAAAAGTTATCAAACTGTGCATACCATTTGACCCAGCCGTGTTTCTACTGGGCCTATATCCCAAAGAGATTTTAAAGGAGGGAAAGGGACCCACATGTGCAAAAATGTTTGTGGCAGCCCTTTTTGTAGTGGCAAGAAACTGGAAATTGAAAGGATGCCCATCAATTGGAGAATGGTTGAATAAATTATGGTATATGAATGTTATGGAATATTATTGTTCTGTAAGAAACGACCAACAGGAGGATTTCAGAGAAGCCTGGAGAGACTTGCATGAACTGATGCTGAGTGAAATCAGCAGAACCAGGAGAACATTATACACAGCAACAAGACTATACGATGATCAATTTTGTTGGACATGGTTCTCTTCAACAATGATGTGATTCAAACCAGTTGTTCAGCGATGAAGATAGTCATATACATCCAGAGAGAGGCCTGTGGGAACTGAGTGTGAACCACAACACAGCATTTTAACACTTTCTGTAAATATTTCCATGCATTTTGTTTTCTTTCTTAGGTTGTTTTTTGTCCTTCTCTTTCTAGATCTGATGTTTCTTGTGCAGTAAGATAACTGTATAGATATGTATACATGTATTGTATTTGTCATATAATTTATCCCATTTAGCATGTATTAGATTACCTGTCATCTAGGGGTGGGGTGTGGGGGGAAGGAGGGGAAAAGCTTGGGAAAAAAAAAGTTTTTTGTAAAGGTCAATGTAGAAAAATCACTCATATGTTTTGTAAATAAAAAGCTTTATATTAAAAATATATATATATGTAGTATTGATATTGCTACATTATTTATAGTACCCTTTAATAAAATGTAGTTTCCTTCCTTATCTCTTTTGATTAGATCTATCTTTGCTTTTACTTGATCTGATATTAGGATTGCTACCCCTGCTTTTTGTTCACCTGAAGCATAATAGGTTCTGCTCCAACCTTTTATCTTCACCCTGTATGTGTCTCTATGCTTTAGATGTGTTTCTTGTAGACAACATATTGTTGGATTCTGTTTTTTTAATCCAGTCTGCTACCTCCTCCCGCTTTATAGGAGAGTTCATCCCATTCACATTCACAGTTAAAATAACTAATTCTGTGTTTCCTGCCATCATATTTACCCAAATTATGTTTTCCCCTTTCCTTTCCTCTTTCTCCCTTCCCCCCTTCTCAGTATTTTGCTTTTGATGACCACCTCCCCCAAATAGTCCTCCCCCTTTAGAGCCCCTCCCCCTTTTTTACTCCTTTCTCACCATAGAAGCTGTCTATGGTAAGAGCTCTCTTCTGCTTCTTACTCATATTTTAGAGAACTTGGGGGTCTGTTTAAAATGAGAGAAGCAGGGGCTTGTGGCAGTTTGCCCTGGGGCAATCCAGCTAATTAACTTCCTGTGCTGGGCTGGTGGGGCTGGGACTTTACCTTTACAGAGGTTTTTCTAACCCACCTTTTATAAAAGGCAGATCTGCCAAAGCACCTGCCCGAAATTAGGGCAGAGTGTCCCAAGTGCTTCAGAAACACTCACCAGCTGTTTAAAGTTTCTGCCAGGATGAGTCCTGCCCAGTTTCCTGCCCTGTCTCCCAGAGGCCCGGCAAACTGCTCACCTCCTTCCCCGATTGAAACAGATCTGCTCTTCAAAGGTTAACTTCTGCAAGAAATACTTCGTAGTCCAAATATTTCTGGGTTCGTTGACTCAAAAATCAGTTCAAAGGCTTATTTTACTGATGATTTGAGAGGTCAGAGGAGGACCCAGAGAGACACGTCTTCATTCCATCTTGGCTCTGCCCCTCTGTATAACAGTTTTTTCTTTTGCATTCCAAGGTGATTAAAATCCTCAATAAAATTTTTCATAAGAAAGAAGAGTAAGCTTCCAGATGAGACAGAAAGTAATGAGATCAAGAGTATCAGTAAAATGATTAGCTCCTTAGGGGAAAAAGGACTTTCCTCATAGATTGGAGTAAATGGGAAAAATCAAACAGGTTTTGAAGAATAAAGCACAGTAGAAGAGTAGTTTTCTAGTGACAGAAGAGGCAAGGTCCTCTTCTGAAGGAATGGGGAGGAGGTTTCATAGTAGGCTTGAAACCAAAGAAGTTTGGAATAGACTGTGGTGAATATAATAAAGGAGATAGCATGGAGTTTGGAGTTAGAATTTGGGTTCAAATCCTATCTTAGACATTTACTGGTTATGAAACACCAATCAATCTATTTAATTGGGTTAACTACCTCAATGTGCCTCGGTTTTTTCATCTGTAAAATTAAGGGGATTAAATTTAATGGCTTCTAGGTTCCCCCATTAGCTTTAGTTTTGTGGTGATTTGAACCAGGGAAAAATAGAATTATTTCTATGCATCAGTGAAGAGTGTAGTTAAGATTTGTTGTTGTTATTATTTAGTAGTTTAGTCATGTTTAACCCCTTATAAATTCATTTGGGGTTTTCTTGGAAAAGATATTGGAGTTGGTTATCATTTCCTTATCTAGCTCATTTTACAGATGAAGAAACTGAGGGAGAGTTAAATGACTTGCATAGGTCACACAGGTAGTAAGTGTCTTAAGCTGTATTTGAATTCAGTTCCCCTTGGGTATTTTCTCTAATTGTCCCTACGCCTGGAATGCTTTCTCTCCACCGGAAATGTTTTCCCTTTTCATCTCCACCAACTGCCTTACCTGGGTTTCTTTAAGTCCCAACTAAACCCCCATCTTCTATAGAAAGCCTTTCCCAATCCTTAATTATAGTACCTTCCTTCTTTTCATTATTTCCTTTTTGTCATATATAAAGCTTGTTTATAAATATTTGCTTTTTGTCTCTCTCATTAGAACAAACTCCTTGAGAATTAGGATGATCTTTGCTTTTCTTTGCAACCCTAGTGCTTAGGACAGTGCTTGACTTATAGGTGCTTGATAAATACATATTAATTGACAAGCTTTAGACCCTTACTTTATAGAACCCTTACCCTGCTACTATCATGTTACTTCTATTGACATCCTTAGTATCTCTGACCATAATTCCTTTACTTCTGATTTCTGATGGCCAAGACATATGTCTTTCTTTTTTCTGTCTTTTTGGTTTATTGGAGGGTTTAATTAAAAGCATAGAGCTATGGGTAGCAGAGATGCATTATTATAAGCCAACTGATTCATTAAAAAACAAGGGAGTAAGAGTTCCAGAAGGCACAATGGACTGCAAGGACCGAGCATGATATGGATTATGAAGGGTTAAAGTTAAAATGGAGAAAAATGTGACTTTTAGGAGGAATAGAAGGAGCAGAAGATTTTTACTTCCACAGATGTTCATTTTGGATCATTGGGATAAGGAGAGTAGGAGTTGGAAATTTTTTTTATGACACAGCAAGAGAAATGATTAGTTGATTCTGGCTATCACTCTCAGGGGTCTCCCAATGACTTAGCATAGTCAGTAGAGAGCCATACATAGCCATTGTGGCTCTCTGCTTTATTTCCCAGTAGTCCAGAATGTCTTGTAGTTCTGAAACTTTGTAGCAGAGAAGGAACATTAATATGGTCATTGGATTTTTAAGGCCTGGAATGATCTTATAATTCACACCCATTTAGGCAGGCAAAAGATAGTGGGAAAGAGACACACTCTGACAATATCCTAAGGTAGAACAGGTATTCAACTATCACTGCCTGAATCCCAAGAAGCAAATTCCCATCGTCCACTCTCCACTCACCTATGTTTTTGTTGTATTGAGTTTCAAATATATGATGACTAAGATTGCTTTCATATAAATGGTCCTGCTGATTGGGTCCCCAGGAGCCTCATTGATCATACATGAATCATAACTAACCCACGGAACATGAACATAGTTGTTATACCACTGGTGAATCTGAATAATACAATAATGACAATTCTGCCTAAATTGGTCTACTTGGTCAGTGCCATACCAAACTGCCAAAGTATTATTTTATTTCTATAAGTAGTTCTGTAGAACTAGAAGAAATAATAACAACATTTATCTAGGAGAATAAAAAGTCAGGTGCAGCTAGGTTGTGCAGTGGATAGAGCACCAGCCCTGAATTCAGGAGGACCTGAGTTCAAATCTGGTCTCAGACACTTAGCACTTCCTAGCTGTTTGACCCTGGGCAAGTCACTTAATCCCATTTGCCTCAGCAAATAAAAGTCAAGAATATCAAGGGAATTAATAAAAAAAAAAATACAAAGGATGGTAGCTTAGCAGTACCAAATTTAAAACTTTATTACAAAGCAGCAGTCATCAAAACCATTTGGTAGTGGCTAAGAAATAGAGTGGTAGATCAGTGGAATAGATTAGATATACATGACAATAATTAAGGCCTGTAGTAATCTAGTATTTGATAAACCTACAAACTTCATTTTCAGAAACAAGAACTCACTATTTCACAAAAATTGCTGAGAAAACTGGAAAACAATATGTCAGAAACTTGGCATAGATTCACATCTCATATCCCATACCAAAATAAGGTCAAAATGGGTACATGATTTGGGATCCAAAGGATGATACCATAAACAAATTAAGAGAGTGAGGGATAATTTACCTTTGTAAATCAGATCTTTGTAGAAGGGAAGAATTTATGACCAAAGAACGAGAATTATGAAAGGCAAAGTGGACTACTTTGATTACATTCAATTAAAAAGGTTTTGCACAAACAAAACCAACAGAAACAGTATTAAAAGGGAAGCACAAAGCTGGGAAAAAATCTTTACAGCCAATGTTTCTGATAAAGATCTCATTTCTAAAATATATAAAGATCAAATCATTCCCCAGGGGGGGCAGCTAGGTGGCACAGTGGATAGAGCACCAGCCCTGAAGTCAGGAGGACCTGAGTTCAAATGTGATCTCAGACACTTAGCACTTCCTAGTTGTGTGAGCCTGGGCAAGTCACTTAACCCCAATTGCCTCAGCAAAACAAACAGACAAACAAATCATTCCCCAATTGATAAATGGCCAAAAGATATGAACAGTTAATTTTCAGATGAATAAATTAAAGTTATCTATAATCATAAAAATGCTCTAAATCACTATTGATTAGATAAATGCAAATTAAAACAACTCTGAGGTACCACCTCACATGACTTAGTTTGGCTAAGATGACGAGAAAAGATAATAATAAATGTTGGAGGGAATGTGAGAAAACTGGGACACTAATGCATTGTTGTTGGAGTTGTGAAAGGATCTAACTATTCTGGAGACAAGTCTGAAACTATGCCCAAAGGGCTATCAAACTGTATATATACCCTCTGGCAGTGTCACCCACAGAAATCATAAAGTAGGGGAAAGGACCCCAAACATGGGCAAAAATGTTTGTAGCAGCTCTTTTTGTGGTAACAAAGAATTGGAAAATGAGTAGATGCCCATCAAACGGGGAATGACTGAATAAGTTGTAGTATATGAAGATAATGGAATATTATTATTCTATAAAAATGATGAACAAGCTGATTTTAGAAAGGCCTGGGAAAATTTATATGAACTGATGCTGAAACAAGTGAACCAGGAATACAATGCACACAATAACAGCAAGAATGTGTGATGATCAACTATGAAAGACTTTGTTCTTCTCAGTAGTTCAGTGATCCAAAGTAATCCCAATAGACTTTGGACAGAAAATGTCATCTGCATCCAGAAAAAGAACTATGGAGATTGAATGTAAATTAACCCATATTCACTTCTTTTTTCTGTTTTTTTCCCCTTCTCCCGTGTTTTTTTTTTCTTTTGCTCTGATTTTTCTCATCCATGGAACATGAGTATAGCTGCTATACCACTGGTGGGTCTGAATCCCAGCGGCACCATGGTTCCATTACTTCTGACTTCCAGAAACACTTGGTAGTGTTTTCAAATCTTAGTGGCACAAAGCATCTTTGGGTTCACATAGCAAAAACATAATCTCCCTTCTATTTAGTGGCTCATTAAATATCTGAAGACAGTTATCTTATGTCATATGTTTTCTCCAGGTTAAACATTACCAGTTTATGATACTTTCTAGGGTCTTTAATATTATGGTCACCCTCCACTGGATACTTCAATTTGTCAGTATCAATCATTCTTAAAGCTGCTGGCAGTAGGCATAAGTCAAACATTAATACTCTGGTGATAAGGATGGTGAGATACCAATTTGATTCAAGGTTACTGTGGTATTTCCTCCTGGAGAAATCTTTAAGAGACTGTTGAGCATCCATCTTTTTCAGATATTTCAGTCTTGTCTATAGAGAGAGAAATGATTTATATAGATCAGAGGTATGAAGCACATAATATATAGGTTGCATGCAGCCCATAATACTTCCAACCGTAACCCAAGCCAGGTTAAAGTATAATTGGGAAATATTTAACAAAAATTTTAAAAATACAATAAAATATGCATTTTTAAACTAAGTCAACTTGTGGTCTTTGGGGATTCCTATATATGAATTAGTGACCTTTTTCTTCTCTGTGAATGTGATACCATTGATCTAGATGACCTCTCAGAGTCTCTCCCAGCTTGAAGGTATTTGAAAACAACAAAAGCAATAACTCAAAATGAGAGCTAACTTGATATCTTGATCACTATTTCCACCCCTCTTTTCAAAAGAATCTGACTTATTCCATCTGAGTGTTGGATTACCCTTCCATCTTATGTCTTAGAACAAATGTCTTAGAAACACACATTTTATGGCCTTTCCAGGAAAGGAAACATACACAGAACCCATGCTTGTCAAAAAATTTATAGGCTATTTGGAATGGAAAGACTTTTTGAAGTAATTCAAGACACCTTTCCCCCTTCTGGGCTACTTTAGTTAATTTTTCATTCATTTTGCCTCATCAGGGAAGATTATTTCATCATTTTCTTGTTAAATTTTCCCTAGGGTCTGCTATTCTGGCAACTTGAGAGTCCTTCTCAGTGTCTAGTCTGAATCCTCCCTATTGTACTTTTTTATCATTTGATGAATCTTGAGAAAAGATGAAGAATAGCATTCTGTATGTTTAGTTTTTGGTTAGGCAATCCATGCTCAAATGTATTGCTTCAAGGAAAAACGATCCTTTTCTCTTAGAAATGAACTATTTCTTAGTCCCTGTAATGTAATGAGTGGGAGTTTAAGCTTTCTCAGAATATTTAACTGACTAATATGGTATACTGAATGGAAGACACTGCCCCTTTCTTACTTGGACATTTTCTTTATTAAAAAAGTCAGGGAAAAGATAATTGTGTTAGAAATATAGAAAACAGCTTGAAGAGAACCATAGTCATAGAGAACCTCTCATATGAAAATGTTAAGGACAAACAAACAAAAGGTTCTGGGAGACCAAGCTGATGACTTCTTTCTCAGAGGGAAATAAATATACTGACTGATGACTGCATTCCATTATTTCCCAGGAGCTAATCTTATATGACTGTTTTCAGGACTTTTGAGTTCTCCAGAGTAATTTTATGTGAATTTGACAGAAATGTGGATTTGAGGTTTCTCAGGCTGGATCACTCTGAGAAAAAGCCCCAGTTTCAATCAGGAGAATTACTTGAGAGCTATCTGTGAAAACTAACTGAAGCCAGTGAGAGAAGCCTTAACAGGAGAAGCTGCTTCCAGGAGACAGAAAACAGAAATCAATAGGGCTTAGAAGTCAGGAGCAAAGAAATGAGAAGATAATTGAGAATAATGGAGCTGAGAAGCTCACAGGAGCTAAGTATAGCTAATTAGCAAAGATAGGCTCTGAAGTTGATGTTGAGACCTGATCTGATTGGAGGAAAGCTTTGATATTGGGAACTGATTTGAAAGTTATATCCTACACTGTGTGAAGAACTAGTTAGGTTAAGGCTACTAATTCTTTAGCACTACCTCAGCTAGAGTTGCCTTTCTCATCCTTTACTGCTCCCTGCCTCAAGAAGAGAAATCCCCTTAAAGCCTATAGAGAGCTGACCTTCAGCTCCCAAGATTAAAGGGAATTACTTTTCATTGAAAGAATCAGTGCTTTAGCACCTAACCAAAGTATCAGTTCTGAGAAGCTCAGCAGATACAAGGCTCAGGAATGTTATTAATTAAAATAACTTAATGCTGCTATTATGGCTTGATAGGTTCTTCAGGAGCGGTGAAGTGGAATCATCCAGCAGGAGAGTTGAAAGAGGCTCAGGAAAGGAGCAAATAACTTGAAGTACAGGCTGTTTATAAAAGAGTTGGCTAGACGTGTCAGCCAAGTTGTGAGTAGCTGTAGGCACGTGGTTTTCTCATTGCTAGGTTTCTCTCCCCCACGGACACTTATGTGCATTGGTTGGAGAGTGAGAACCAGGTTTATAAGTGGATTCTTATTTTTTAATAATTATTATACCTATTTCCCCCTCTGTAATGAATAAATGTTATGTTATGAATATTCCTGATTTTGCCTTTTTGGTTAGTTAATGTTTTGCTTAGTAATGTTACCATGAAACACACTGATGGGGGCTTAGAAACTATAGACATGAGAGTGTATATATTTTATTCACATCGCATGGCTAACCCTCTAGAGAAACATCAACCTGCTAGTGTTGAAGCAGATTGGAGTGAGTGAGTCAGCCCCAGCCCAGGAAAAGAGGGAGTCTAGAGGCAATTGCTGGATTGGATCCATGTCTTATATCCCCAGTATATATAAAAGCACCAGTCTAGTAACTGAGGTTCTAGTTTTAGTTCTTGTACTAAATTGCTGTGTGATTTTAGGCAAGCATTTTTATCACTCTGGAACTCACTGTCTTTATCTGTAAGATAAATGGAGATTGGATTAAGTCAATAGTTTCTGAGTTTTTTATATATGGGAATTAAAAAAAATCTTTTTATGATAATTTTTTTCCTTTTAATTTACCTAAGTTTCTGAATATACTTCTCTTTCTTCCCCTCCCTAGTAATCTATTCCTTGTATAAAACTTTAAAAATAAAGGGGAAAAATTCAATTTAGTAAAATAAGTCAAATATGTCAACCATATCTAACTCTATATGTAATAGTCTCCCTCCTTTGCAAAGAGAGGAAGAAGGCATATTTTCTTAACTCTTCTCCAGGGTTAAGCTTGACCATTAAAATTACACAGTCCTCAATTTTATTTCTGGGGAGAACTACTTAATTTTTTTTTTTAAAAAACGCATGGATCCTACAATAGCTACTCTGTTAGTATTGATTGAAAAAATGGAATAAAATTATTAGGAATTCACTCATGTTTTAAAATTTTTTCATAAATAGCACTTGTATTAGTTATAGCTGTGGTTATATATATTTGCTTTTACTTTTTTATTAATTACAATAGCATATACATCTATTTGAAAATTATTGTTCTTTGTCCTTTGTTTTTGAAGAGGACCAATGGCCTCATGGATTATATGTTGACTTGAGCCTGAAGCAGATTTAAGTGGGTCAGACTTGCACAAGTCCCACTCTCTTTTCTTAAGTTATTTAATCCAGTGGCAAAACAAAAGTCAGGATTACTGGTGAGAGCCTAGAATTCAGTAGATAATCATGGAGTCTTCAATATCTGACCAAGCTCTTAGTATCCCCACAGTACTTGCTTCATCTTCTTCCATGGCCACTGAAACAAATTATTTTCTTCCTCCTATTCCACTAGGAAAAGTCTTCACATATTTGGGATAAATATCCCCTTAACTCATAATCAGATTAGAAGCTTGTCAGTTACTTTCAGCCTGGTTTAACCCATCTACCAAGACTTTTTTTGGAGGTATGACTGCAGCACACAATACAGCTTTTTAGACTGACCAGTGAGAATTGGATGAATCAGGTTGGTGGATAAGCAGATCTGAAAAGAGGCTGGCAAGTCTTCACAACAATTGTGCTAGTCCTTCTGAGCACCCCATATACTCCATATTTTAAAACAATAAGATGCCAAAAGAACTAGAAGAAGCCTCCCAGCACATTGGGTTAATCCCTTGTGGATGATGGCAGGAAAACATGACCAAGAGTTGCAGTAGATGGGTTGATATGAGTGGATTGCAATCCTCATAATTTTAAGTACCAATATCAATAAGATCAAAGATCTACTGAAAAGATATATAGGGAATTACTGATTCAATAAACCAAAATTAAGTTTACTATTTATTTTTCTGAGTTATTTAATTACTTAGCTTCTTATAATAACTCCTTGGTCCATAAGATGGCAACCACTGGGCGAATCACTGCTTCATTATAGTGATGACATTCTATGATCCATGACTTTGGGGATATTCCCCCAGAGTTAATCTTATACAATTAAATAGGGGAAAAAAGCATTCTCTGGACTTACCAGAATCTAAAATTTAGACTTAGAAGGGATTGTAAAGATCATCTAGTCCAATGTTTTTTCTACTTACTAGTATTTTACTAAAAAAAATAAATTAAACATTAAAAAATATTACCAATATTTTTTCTACTTGTTACTATTTTTTTACCAATTGCACATAAGGATACTTTTCAACATTCATTTTTGTAAGATTTCCTTCTTCCCTTTTCTCCCCCTTTCCATGACAGCAAACAATATGATACAGGCCATATATGTATAGTCATTTTAAACATACTTCCATATTAGTCATGAAGTGAAAGGAAAATCAGAAAAGGGAAAAAAACAACATAAGGAAAAAAAACCCAAAAAAGTGAAAATTGTATGCTTTGATCTGCATTCACTCTCCATAATTGTTTCTCTGAATGTGGATGGCATTTTCTTATTGGTATTGATTGAAAAAGTCAATTGGGATAGTCTTGGATTATTGTATTGCTAAGAAGAGAGAAGTTTATCACAGTTGATCATCACACAATCTTGCTGTTATTGTTTGTAATATTCTCCTTATTCTGCTCATTTCACTCATCATAAGCTATGTCAGTCTATCCATGTTTTTCTGAAATCCTCCTGCTCATTATTTTTTATAGAACAATAATGTTCCATTACATTCATATATCATAACTTATTCTGCCATTCCCCAATTGATAAGAATCCTCTCAATGTCCATTCCTTACTACCACAAAAAGAGCTGCTACAATATTTTTTTAAATGATTTTTTAATTATTTCTTTGGGAAACAGACCCAGCAACACTTCTGAATTAAAGGGTATGCACAATTTTATAGACCTTTGGATATAGTTGCAAATTGCTCTCCAAAATGGTTGGATCAATTCACAACTCTACCAACAGTATATTAATGCCCCAGTTTTCCACATTCTTTCCAATATTTATCATTTTCTAAGCCAATCTGATATATGTGAGATGGTATCTCAGAGTTGTTTTAATTTTCATTTCTCTAATCAATAATATTACTTTACAGGAGAAGAACCTGGGAACCCCAACTACTTAAACACTTTTTAAAGATCACCCAGGTAACAGAATTGAGGTTCAAGCTAAAGTCTGTTGACTGCAGATATATATATATATATATGTATATATATATATATATATATATGTATATATATATACCCTTTTTAGTACCCTTGTCTCTGAAGTCGTGTCCAAATTAAGGGTGATAGCCTACAAAAGGCACACTCTCAAAGTGAAATGTATGAGTCTGTAGTCCATACTTCTCACTGAGGAGGAGAGGAAAATTAAATGCACCTTCTACTTTGGTTTCCAAATCTTTTTATTCTAATTTCTAATAGCACAAATGACAATTCAAGCATACGTTGACATAAAAGATTTTTTTTTTTTAGCCAGTAGGGGGTATACAGCATCAATGGGTCTCTATGTGATAAGGGGATTTAGCTTCTGGCCTGAAGTCAGGAACACTCATCTTCCTGAGCCCAAATCCAGCCCCAGATACTAGTGATATGACCCTGAGCAAGTCACTTAACCATGTTTGCCTCAGTTTCCACATGTGTAAGATGTGCTGGAGAAGAAAATGGCAAATCATCAGTATCTTTGCCAAGAGAAACCCAAATGGGATCATAGAGAATTAAACATGACTAAACCAAGAGAACAATAATCCCAACATCAAAGGACGCCTATAAGATGCACAGAGGGAAGAGGATTAGGGATAGCTCAGTACATTGGAAATAATCTGTCCAGTGCTAAACTTCTGGCAGAATGCAGGAAGCAGTTTTCTGCTTAGAAAGAGTGGCTAATACAATGACTTCCCTGCTTCTCTGGGTTGTAAGGAAGGTGGAAAATGTCTCCAAGGGATCATTGTCACTGAATGACTGAATTCAGCTTCCCAGAGCACCACGATCTTTGCATCTTTACTATAATCCATCATCATAGTCTCTATGAATAAAAGTGCTTGGAGGAAATGGGACCTCCTCACATGTTAAAAATACTTCTTGCTTCTCCTTTCAGCATTTTTCTTTCAGAGAGAACCCTAGAAGTTTTCATATATACTTCATGATTCCAACACTGTTAGTGGGGAAAGTGTCTACATCTCCATTGCCACATAGACATAAGCCAGTTTCTCATACATGGTTACACCTGAAATGCACTTCCATCTGTCAGAATATTTTTCTTCCTCTAAGGCTTAATTCAAGCTCCACCTCCTACCTCAGGCCTTTCCTGCTTCTCCAGCTGCCTGTGTCTCCCACTATCCCCACACCAAAATTACCTTGTATTATTGTCTATTTATTTTTGGATATATTTTGAATCAGGTTGTATGTGCACATATTTCCTTGAATTAAGACCATTCATGGGCTACTTCTGCGAGTTCTAGGAATTTTACAGAGAAGAAGATTTGCTTAGTTTCTTCTATTCATTTCTATTCCTATCATTATGACAAAGACCTCTTTCTAAATGAATAGTTAGAGGGCCCAATAGGAGCTAGATCTATAGAGAGCTCTTTTCCTATCTGAAACATTCCTGCAGACATTTCCATCCATTTTTCTCTTCCTGGCTGTTTACTGATCCACCCCAACCCCTTCACAGATTCTGATTCACTCTGCTTTTCAGGTCTAATTTCCTGCTTTTAATCATTGTAAGTCAGTCCCCTTTTACCATCCTCTATTCCTTTTCCTCTTCATTTGTTCCTATCCACCCTCTCTCTCTCTCTTTGGACGTGACTACTAAAACCATTTAGACAAAGAGGAAAATACCAAGTACAATTCTTCTCATAAGATGGAAAAGCACAGGGCCTTACCAATTGCCTTACCACCATACCCTCCAGACCCCTGGGTCTGCCTTACTAATGAAGCCCCCTGGGTCTTTCCATCCATTCAACATCTGAATATGCTTTTATGTGTTGTCTCCTCATTTAGAATATGAGCAAGGCCAATCTCATTTTTCTATTTGCATCCCCAGTGTTTAGCACAGAGCTTAGAACACAGATGCTTTTTCATTCAATAATTAAATGTCTATACTAAGGAAGGGAAAAAGAGAAAACTCATCTACAAGCCTTGTATGTCCAGATGAGGTTTATTAAAGGATTTTCTGTTCAACTGACTTAGGCCTCAGGAGGCTGGAAGAACAGAATCATAGCATTTGATAGTTGGGAGAACTCTCAGCAGCTTCACAATTCAAACTATATGTAATATATATATATATATATATACATATATATATATATAGTGTATATAAAATATACATAAAAATAAAACAAAACCTAATCAATCCTTCTTCCTTCTTCCCTCCCTCCCTCTTTCCCTCCCTCCCTTCTTTCCTTCCTTTCTCTATTTTTCCATTTTTTCCTTCCTTCCTTCTTTCCTTTCTTTTTTTCTTTCTTCCTTCCTTTTTCCCTTTCTTTTTTCCTTCCTCTTTATTGCTGTCCTTTCTTCATTCTTCCTTCCTTCCTTGTTCTCTACTTCTTCTTCCTTTCTTCTTCTCCCTCTCCTTTCCTGGATAGGGAGGAGACAGTAGAAATATTTATTCTTGCCTCCCTACAAGCCACAGTTAAATCCATGAAGACATACCTAACCTATATGAACAACATATCAACACACACATATATGTTTATCCTACATAAATGTTAACTATTGTTACATGATTTATAACCCCTAATGCAAGATTCATTGGTATAAGGCTCTCTTCTTATTGGTTGAGATGAATACACTATCCTGTGTGAGAGGTGCAGTGGAATTAGTAAGAGGCAAAAAATCTCCAGCCTTCTTCAGCTTTCTTTGGAACTCTTCAAGCTTTTAGTCTGTACTGCCGGCTTCCAGCTTCATGAAGGAAAATGGAAGGAATCAACCCCATTTCAGGTTGGTGAAAGAAAAGACTCTAGAAAGATGTGAAAGATTCTATGACTGTACCTCACAAATCCCTTTGTTTTTCACCTATATACTTGGTAGCTTTCCATAGCCTTCAGGATCAAATATGAAACTCTGTATTTGGCATTCAAACCCCTTTTAAATCTAACCTCTATTCCTCTCCACCTTCATCCCTACTCTCCTTGTACCTTAATTCCCATCATGTGCTCTTCAATACAGAGATGATAGCTTCCTTGATATTCCTTGAACAAGGCATTCCATTTCTGGATACTGGGCACTTTCTCTGACTGTTCCCCGTGGCTAGAATACCCTTCCTTCTTATCTTTGCCTAGGCTTCCCCAGTTATATTCAAATCCCAACTAAAATCTTCCTCCTACAAAGAGCCTTTCCCAACCATTCTTGCTTCTAGTGCCTTCCCTCTGTTGATCCTGTACAGATCTTGGTTGCACTTAATTGTTTACTTATTCTCTTCCATTGTCATTGCTCTTTTAAGTTCTTTAAGGGTAGGAATTCTTCCCTCCATTTTGCATCCCCAGTGTTTAGCACAGTGTCTGGCAAATGTTTAACCTATGGTTTTTGCCTAATTGCTATTTATGTAATTTTGTCTATGCTAGACTTAAGTTCCATGAGATCCAGTACCACCTCATTAAACTTTGTAAGATCCTCAGTACCCAGAAAAGCATTCTGTTGTACTGAGCTTCTAAATCATAATCACACACACACACACACACACACACACACACACACACATATGTATGTATACATATGTATATTCTCCTTTATTAAAAAAAAGATAATATTAATCCTTGGCCCACTTAGCTCAGAGGCTTTGTGAGTCCACAAAGAGGTAGACAGTGAAATAAGGAGGCTTTGAAGAGGTTAAGTGCTGTATAGTTGAAGGAGAAGAGGATTATGATTCATTCCATTATAGTGTGGCCAGTTGAGTGGGTAAAACAACCAAGTTAAGACAACAATCATTTATTAAATGCCCACTACCTACTATACTAAGTGCAGGAGGTTCAAATAAAGGCAAGAACACAGAGCTTACATCTAATTGAAGAATCAACATGCAATTAACTAAATACAAACATAAATGTTGGAAATAATCTTATCATTCTCTTTTTCACTTGTCTTCTAAGACGGTGGTCTCCAAACTTTTTTGACTAGGCACTCATAAGTAAATATTTTTGAGCATACATCCTTAATATATAAATATTTATTTATAAATTATGTATTTGTACTATTTTGCCAATGTAGCATATACATTAAAACATACAAAATGATGATAGCTAACATTAACTAAGAGACAGATGATCTGAAATGAAGAAGTAAACAGGTTACATGACTTGTCCAGGATTGCATAGCTAGCAAATATATGAAGCAAGTATCTGAATTCAGGTTTTTCTCATTCCAATTTGTTCTTTCTTCCTTTTTTTTTTTACCTAGTTGCCTTAGCAAGAATAGCAAATTATGAGATATAATAGCTAGATAGTATTTATTCGGCTCTTCTAAGGGCAGCTTAGTGGTACAGTGAATACAGTACCAGCTTTGGAATCAAGAAATCCTCAGTGCAAATTTGACCTCAAACACTTACTAGCATTGAGTAATGGCCAAGTCACTTAACCTTGCTTCAGTTTCCTCATCTCTAAAATTAACTGAAGAAGAAAATGGTAAACCACTCCTGTCTTTTGCCAAGAAAACCTCAAGTGGGAATATGACTGAACTTTTTGCAAAGTGCTTTAAATATTAACTATTTTATCCTAACAAAGAAGCAATATTTATAAAATCCTTTTATTTATTGAAAGTTAACATACCCAAGTCTTTTAATAAGAAGCTGGCTTCAGAGCCAGAAAGACCTGGGTTCCTGTGGCAGAATGATCCTAGGCAAGTCAACTATGAATTTCAGAGAAAGTACAATTGGTTGAGGGAATTTTGTCATACGAGAGCTCATAGATCTAGGTTCTATTCCCATCTTATTTATGAGTATTTTGTTCTCATTCAACTATTAATATTCATAATTAGTGATAATTGCAATAATATGAATAATGTGCATGTGAGAGCAATGTGATTCAATATATTTCACTGTTTTTGAAAGATTTTACTATTCCTATTTGAAAGATCTGGTTCTAAATTCAGTTTAGTCTAACACTTGACGTTAGCGAAAAGAAATATATCACTTGGGTGTGTTTACTAAATCATAAAATTAATTTTTAAAAATACTGCTACCAATTAAACATCTCACTATGGAGAGAGATAAAATTTCTCTAAATAACCTTTGGTTTGCTGGGTCTCCCATTAACTAAACTCATTGCCTTGGGTCTAGTCTGTCAAACTCAAGCATTTCTGGAGGGGCTTCCCAAGCTTTCTCATTAGCAATATCAGAAGGTGGAGGCAGGGGACCCTGCCATACTCTGCAGGGACACACTTGTCCATCTAGAGCCTCCCTTCCAACTCCTCAACTTAGCTTGGTTCTGAGGCAATTTCAGTTTGCACAACTATACTACTCATCTCCTTCCTACAGCATGTGGGAGTATGGATGCTTTCTATCAGTGAACTGGTTGCTCCTTGTAGGATGAAAGGAGAAAGAAAGAAAGAAAAAGAAAGAAAGAAAGAAAGAAAGAAAGAAAGAAAGAAAGAAAGAAAGAAAGAAAGAAAGAAAGAAAGGAAGGAAGGAAGGAAGGAAGGAAGGAAGGAAGGAAGAAACAAACAAACAAAGGAAGGAAAGAAGGAAGGAAGGAAGGAAGAAACAAAGAAAGAAAAAAGAAAGGAAGAAAAGAAGGAAGGAAGAGAAAGGAAGGAAGGAAGAGAAAGGAAGGAAGGAAGACAGAAAGAAAAAAAGAAAGAAAAGGAAGGAAGGAAGGAAGAAGTAAAGAAAGAAAGAAAGAAAGAAAAGAATGAAGGAAGGAAAAGGAAGGGAGGAAGAAAGGAAAAAAGGAAGAAAGAAAAAGAATGTTGCACATTTTATCTGTACAAGGAGGGAGAGAAACCTTGGGGGAGTATATGGGGAGGAGAAGAGGGAAAAGAAGAGACAGATACAGGGAAGGAAAATTGGGGGAGCAAAAGGGGAGGGGAAGAGAGAGGAGGAAAGAGAGGAGGAGGGAATTTAGGGAGAGTGAAGAGAAGGGGGGAAGAAGAGAAGAGAAAGAGGAGGGGAAACTTGGGGGGCGAGGAGAGAAGGAGAGGAGGAGGAAAGAGAGGAAGAGGGGGAGAAAAGGAAGAGAGGGAAGCCTTTGTTCCTGAGCTAAGAATAGAACTATGAACATCACTGTCCCTGCAGCAAATGATTCTAATTCGAATTCATTTTTCTCTGAGATTCATCTTTATTTCAAGGAGGGGAGGAGAGTGAGGGAAGGGGAGCTGTGGGAGCCAGGAATTGCTAGATGACCTACATTTTGCCTCAGGGAGTCACTGCAATTTCATCCTCCCCAGCCTGGGGAAAAACCAGGAGAGATCATCTTGTCTATTTTGTCTCTAGGCAGGAATGCATCCAACTCAGCCAGGTGAAAAAAACATCCTTTGGGTGTAAAGCCTTGCCTAGCTGCTTCTGATCACCCCTGGCAACACCTGGGGGGTGGGCTGGGAGAGTGGGGCAGTTTTCTCTTTTGTCTAACTCTGCTTCCTTCTGCAGCTACTCTGGCTTATTTAGCTTGGCTGTGTTCTCAGAAAAATGAGGGGCAGAGTTAACGTGTATTCACACTATGTTAGCCATGGGATCAAGAAAGCTTCCTAATCTTTCCAAACCTTAGTTCCATCACCTTTAAAAAAGGAATCATGATAATTACTGCATTATATGTAACAAGAAGCAAACAAGGTCATTGTGTAGAATGTAAAGAAATATATAAAAAAGCATGCTATTAATGATAATGATAAACATCAGTTTTCTCATTTTTAAAATGGGAATAATAATAGTTGTACTTTTTGTTATGGTAAACAAATGAAATCATTTATGTAAAATGGTAAGAAATATATAAGTGCATGCTATTAGTAACTAATTTATCTTCAAAATAGAAACTATGGAAGCTTACATTTTGGTATTATAGCTTTCTAAATCCCAGGGTTAGTTCTATATTGCAATGAGGCATCAGAGGAAGATTTTTGTGGTGGCAATTAGCTCAAGGTCTGGGTGCTATCCATAACTGAAAAAGGTCTGAGAATAACTCCCACCATCCATTCTTGTAGAGGCAGTCCTCAGCTGTGGTCACATCTGGCTGGTCCTTTGCACAACTATACTATTGACCACCTTCCTCCAGCAGTTGGTAGTATGGATGGTCTCTACTTGTGAACTGGTGGCTTTCTTGTAGGATGGAAAGAAACACATTAGAGGAATAGCAGTTATTTCAGTTGAAATAAATAAAAAAAAGAAAGAAAGAGAGAAAGAAAGAGAGAGAAAGAGTGAGAGAGAGAAAAGAAGAAGAAGGAGAAGAAGAAGAAGAAGAAGAAGAAGAAGAAGAAAAAGAAGAAGAAGAAAAAGAAGAAGAAGAAGAAGAAGAAGAAGAAGAAGAAGAAGAAGAAGAA
>JAJPUD010010611.1:10559-38292 GCA_023553655.1 Myrmecobius fasciatus | reverse complement strand
AAGAAGAAGAAGAAGAAGAAGAAGAAGAAGAAGAAGAAGAAGAAGAAGAAGAAGAAGAAGAAGAAGAAGAAGAAGAAGAAGAAGAAGAAGAAGAAGAAAAGAAAGGAAGTCTCTCAGAACCCTTCATCATTTAGTGGAGATTAGAAGAGAAGGGGGAGCACTGCTCAATCTATTGCTCTTTTTATTTGTGTGCATATAAAGTTGTGAGAGACAAGTAGTATCACTCTTCAGGGAATCATTGAAATATCATCCTTTAGGAAAGAAGCTAAGAGAGGTCATATGGTTTCTAAGCATGAACATATTCAACCCAGACAAGTAAGAACTTTTTTTAATTTAAGGGAAGGATTACTGCCATTGCTCCTATCATTTAGCAAAAATTCTTATCAAGTTTCAAGATTTTTTCTCACCCTTCTCTGGCTATGGTAACTTAATTTGTTCTTCAGTTTTGAGTTTAAAGCCCATCGCCTCCAGGAAGATTTCCCTGTCTATCATAAATCTGTCTCTCTTTCTGCCTTTCTGTCTCTGTATCTATCTCTCTATCTCTTTTTCTCATTCAATCTCTTTCTGTCTCTCTCTCTGGCTCTATCTCTGTCTCACTCTGTCTGTCTGTCTGTCTGTCTGTCTGTCTCTCTCTCTCTGTCTTTCTCTCTCTTTTGAATCATTAGTTTAGCTGTAAATTGCTTGAGGGCAGAGATCATGTCCTCTATAGAATCAATGCTTTACACATGACAGGAATTTAACAAACATTTGTTGATGAGGAGGACCAACAAAAGAATAAATAAGCATTTATGATTTCTTTACTGTGCTAGACACTGGAAATATAAAAGCAAAAATAAAATAAAACATTCTTTCACCTCAAAGACTTCATATTGTCCTGTTATCATGGGTTTATTAAATCCCAAAGTTGGAAGATGTCTTAAAGGTTACCTAGTTCCTCCTCTGACCTAATGCCCAAATCTCTGCTGCCATGCCCTTAACAGCTGGCAATCGAGTCAGAGGCATTGTTCAGCTACTTTCATTTGACATTCCCCTTTGAGTCTCTTCCACTTTCTGACAACTCTGATGATTATAGGGAGTTTTTTATGTTGAGCTGAAATTTTCTCTACTGTAACTTCCACCCTCTGTGCTCTGGAGAGACATGAAATAAGCCCCGTTCCAGTTTTTCTAGATGACAGCACTTCACAAATAGGATGACAATGATCATGGCCCACATAAGGGTTCTCTTATAAAGAACATTTTTCCTCTAGAGGTAAAACATTCCAGTTAATTCTTTAGAAAATACATAAGAGCTTTTAAGTTTTTTCTTTTTTGTTTTCAGAAAATTCCTTTTTTATTTTACAAGTACCGGGAGGTGGGAATCACCCAGAGGAAGATCACCTCTTCTTAATCAGATACAGGGTCTGGAGTGGCAGAGGAGCTGTGTATTAAGGTTTACTATGGATCATCTGTCAAACAATGACTGAAGCAACTCTTAGCCCTCCATAGTTCAGCCTTCTTACCTAGGGGGAAAACTAGAGAATAGTATTTCTATAGTCTCTATTATATTCTGGGATTCCTTTGTACTTAGAACAAAGAGAAAGCAATCACTTAGAACACCTGATCTCATTGAAAAATCCCACTTCATCCTGTGCCTTTGAGTTTTTGCGGCTGTGGAGCTCAAGGCAGGACTCATCCAGGAGATGATGGGGCATCTCATGTTGGGGAAGGGGGAGGGAGGGGGATCAAACTGAGAAACTGTTATGACATTAAGGCAGCCTGGAAGTGGTAAGCAGCAGATGTTGACAGTAGCTGGAAGAGGGCATCCCATCCCCCCTCCCCTTCTGTAACCAGTTGCAGCCATAGACTGAAGTAGGGCTTCTAGACTACCATTTGTAAAATGCTATAATTAGAGACAATTCCTTTAGAATGAAAAGAGAAGAAAGAAATTAAACAAACATGAAAACTAGGTGAAGCCTTCTCTGTTATAGTAGGTCAGCTCCAGGCTTCTATTATTTCTGTTTCATTTGTAGAGGAAAAGTCCCTCTTTCCTGTTCACCTCTCCCACCCCTTCCTCCTTCCTTTTTCTGTTTAAAATCCTCTTGGTTAGATTGTTGATCTCTGTGGTTTTTTCATACACATACATAGATATATTTATATATATATATATATATATATATATATATATATACATACATGCATACATGCACACACATATATAGTTGTTGAGTTGTCATATCTGGTGCTTCATAATCCCATTTCCTCACAAAGACATTGGAGTTTTTGTTGTTTCCTTTTCAAGCTCATTTTCCAGATGAAAAATTGAGGCAAACAAAGTTAAGCCATTTATTCAGGATCACATAGTTAGTAGGTATCAGGTTGGATCTGAACTCAGGAAAATGAGTCTTCCTGATTATAGGTGCACTCTCTCTCTGCCTCTGTCTCTGCCTTTATCTCTCTGTTTTTCTGTGTGTGTGTGTGTGTGTGTCTGTTTCTCTATCTTTGTCTCTTTCTCTCTCTGTCTCTGTCTGTCTGTCTCTGTTTCTGTCTCTCTCCCTGTCCCTCTGCTCTCTGTTCCTGTCTTTTGTGTCTCTGTCTCTTTTTCTGTTTCTCTCTTTTTCTATCTCACTGTTTCTGTCTCTCTGTTTCTCTTTCTGTGTTTCTCTCTGTCTCTCTGTGCGTTTCTGTCTCTCTGTTGTGTATGTTTCTCTCTGTCTCTGTCTCTCTGTGTTTGTCTCTGTCTCCGTTTCTCTATTTAGCTCTCTCTGTCTCTTTCTCTGTCTCTCTCCTCTCTCTCTCTGCTTCTTTTTCTCTCTTTGTGTGTCTGTTTCTCTGTTCTGTCTCTCTCTGTTTCTCTCTCTTTGTTTTGGTCTGTCTCTGTATCTCTGTCTCTGCCTCTCCCTCTCTCTATGTATACATATACATATATATATGTATACACATATATGTGTGTGTATACATATGCACATGTATATTTACACACTGGTATGTGTATATGCATACTATATTTACACATGTGCCTCTATGTTCACACACGTTGTATATATATGATCCTTTTTAGATGTGAAAAAAGGCTTTCTCTCTATGTCCCCAAGTTCTCTGGTATTCTCTTTATGCCTAGGGAACTTTGTGCACTTGCTCTTTGAGGTCTAGGCACAGAGACCATGGGAAGGTTTGATGGTCGTGATGGATTTTTGTCATAATATCAGTAACAATTTCATCCTTGAACAATACCTTTTTCCATGCTCTCATGGACTGTGTCAGTTATCATGGACGTCAGATAGGAACTGTTTGGGATAAAGCTTCAAGGGTTAATTCTCTTCCTGCTGGATTCATTTCTATTCCCAAAGTGTCCACAGAATTATGACAGATGGGGATACTATTCTACTTCAGCATAAGTAGAATCAAATGGAACTTGTATCTGGAAGATGCCTTCATGAATTGGTTCTCTTCCTCTGGCATAATTTCTTTAGAGATTTTTGTATACTAGTTGATGGCTGAAACTGTAAGACTCCATTTGTCTCTCTCCTCCCACTCCTATTGATTCCTTCAGTCCCTAAATTTAGGGTTTGATCATGTTGCTCTGAAGGTACAACTTTCATCAGTCCTTCCTTCTTTTCCTTTTGTCTTAGCCGAGGAGTGTGATCTGGAAAGTGAACCTCTGTCTAGGTTCTTCTTCTGCCCTCCCTGGGGCCCTGTTATGTTTATAAAGGTGGCCTGAAAGCTCCTGGATCCAGGGACTAGATCCCCTGGAGAACCTTTTCAGTTGAAAGATGGTCAAGTGGAAGGGGTTGCTCCTCTACAAAGCCACTACTATCAGAATGGGTGCTGTTGGTGTGAAGGAGAAAGCCTATAGTGGAGAAAATAAGAGATTATAAGCAACTGGAATTAATTTTGAGAAAAGGTGGGACAGGGGAAACTTAGATATCTCCCATAAGAATTCTCTTCTAACTATAGTGTCACAGAAATACAAAAAGCCAGAATATTAGAGCCTGAAAGACAAATCTCATTTTATAGATGGGGATACTGAGGCTTTATGATGTGTTATGATATAATACACAATATCTGTTATTAATATTCTTTAAGGCACACAGGAGTAGGACTCCTCTGTATCTGACTGATCTAAGCTACTTTAGAATTCAACAGCTTTTGATTTTCCTAATCAGTAATGTCCCACTTCAAAAATCTTTTCTATTTTTTTCCTACTCAGCCTTCCTTTCTCACCTCAGTATTTACATAGGAAATTCTCCACAAGTCAGAAACCTTTCCTTCTTAAAACTAGTGTATGTACATGGATGTAGCTCTTTAACAAGGATGCAAACCATGGTCAGCCAGAAAAGTCTGCCAAGAAGGAAGATATAGGCTAAACCATGTATCTGATCTAGCTCATGAGCTTGATCCTAAAATGAACCAGTCTGCTTTTGTCCCTTCCACAGGCCTACATTGCATAATAGAAATAATGCTGGATTTGGATTTAGAAGGGTGATGCTTAGGATCTTAAGGATCTTAAGGATCACTTTGTTTCTTCATTTTACAGATTAGAGAATTGGCCTGACAGCTGAATAATGTTGGTTCCATCATTTTCTAATTCTCTGTCCTGGATGAATGAGTTAACCTCTAGAGGATGGCAGAATTACAGAATTATAAGGGGACATCTTGCCCAAACCTCACCTGAAAAGAGATTTCTCCTCTTTAACATTCATGAAAAGTGGCCTTTGTTTCAATAAGTCAAGTGTGGAGTAATCCACCATCACCTAAGGGTACACAGTTCACTTTTGAAGAGCTATGACTATCAGAAAGTTCTTCATACAGAAATCCTAAATCTACTTCTGTTGCTCCTATTTCTGCCTGCTGGGGTAAAGCACGCAAAAAATCTAACCTTGCTTTCCTGGGAAAGTTCTTGGGACATATGATGCCATTTATCATGTGCCCCACCTTTCCGTCTTTTCTTCTCCAAACTAAACAAGTTTCCTTCAACCTGTCCTCATATGGGATGAACTTAAGCCCTTCCCTTTCCTGGCTGCTGCCAGGAAATGTTCCAGCTTCAGAATGCCTTTCCTAAAATGTGGTACCAGGAATGGAATATAATATATCCAAGTCCCAATCAGCACAAATAATGAATTCTGTGAAATGGTTTCATATATTCAAATATATACCATTTGAAGGCATAAGGATATAAAATATGGTAATTGATCCTAATCTAAAGGTGTATTCTAGATGTTGTTTACCTGGGACAGAGTATAGAGATGGGCCTTGCCTGGTTGGATGCAATCTAAGATTTCACCCTGAGTTTTTTCAAATGTAAAATGGGATTAATAATCCTCGTCTCAGATGATTGTTCCAAGTATCTAATGGAGGAATAAGAATAGTTAAAGGAGCTTTAAGATTTGCAAAACACTTTATGTGTACAATCTCATTTGAGTAATATATGTGAATGCAATTTTTTCCCTTAATGTACATGGTAAGGTATCATTATTGCTAATGTTACCTGAAGGCGAATGAATAGAGCCTGGTAAATTTACCCTAGCTCAATGTCAGGTGTTGGGTGAGAAGTATCACCTTTGTATACCATGGAGAAGGCGCACATGATGTAAAGAGAGAGCTTATAGTAATACAATAGAGACAGAAAAGCCATGACACAGACAATATTGGAAGATAGGAGAATACAGATCCAGAAACAAAAAGTCCCAAGAATATGCTAGTTAGATCACGTTAGATGGAACCTTAGAGATCACCTTCTCCAATCCTATGAACTTTATAGAAAAAAAGTAGAGGTTCATGTAGAGGAGTTGAGTTGGTCAACCTCTTTTACCCCATGATTCTCCAGCTGTGACTCCTAAAAGGCAAAAGTTTAATCTTGGAATGGTTTTCCTATTCTCTCCAAAATCTGCTGATCTTCAGTCCGTGTTTGGAAATGCAGTCTTAAACCCAGTCAAAATATATCTAAAAGTATCTAGTGATAGTTACCATGATATATCTCAGGAGTACATAGAAATACTTTTAGAACTCTTGGGGAATGGCTAGCATGTTCTGCTTCTCCTCTCCTAGCATAGAACATCAAAAGTTGACTTCAGGGGTTGGATGAATCTCAAACATGATTCCTCCAAGTATCTCAAGGGCTGTCATAACAAAGAGGGATTAGATTTATTTTGCTTGGCCCTAGAGGGCAGAGCTGGTAGTGATCAGTGGAAAATTCAGATAGCTAAATGTCTACTTGAAATAAAAACTTCCCAAAGCACAATTTACAAAGAAGTAAAGAAAAGACGGGCACTCATGAATATAATTTCTTCTACTAATATATATATATATATACATACATACATACATATACACACACACATATATATATGTATGTATATATACATAGATATACATGTATATCTATGTATATATATATATATATATCTTCTTGAACTGGTATTTTTTGTTATATATTTTGAATCCTCCTAATGTTTTCTGGACACACGACAATGTTCTCTTTTGTTTTGTATCCTTTTCCTGATTTTCTCTTCTCTTATTCTGTTTCTTTAAATAAAATAAATTTGGTTATAAAAAAATCTCAATAATTATACCTTTCCAAAATGACATAGACTAATCAGGTAATACTTTTCTTATTATTAGAAGTCTTCTTGTAAAAGCTAAATGACCATGTGTTGGGGATATTGTTAAGATTAATATTTAAATGTGGGTTGAACTAAATGATCTCTGGGGTCTCTTTTCCACTTGAGTTTTTTGGGACTTTGAGGCCTTCAGTATTATACAGAGCCTGGCTCTGTCCTGGTTCTCCAAAGTATAGAAACTGCCTCAAATAAAAGGGAAATGAAATGTGAAGAAATTCAAGAGTAGGCAATCAATAAATATTTATTAATCATTTTCTATGTCCCAGGCACTGTACTAATGAAATATTTGGAATAAGTCTTTCTCAGAGAAGGGAAGGCATGGAGGAAGGACCTCTACTTTCAGGAAAATAAGGTATCAGGGAAGATGGGTCATCTGAACTTGAAGCACTTGGAATGGATGAGATGATCCTAGAAGTAATTATCAGAATCTTCCCTCTCACCTCTCCCTCTCCCCACATCGACATGCCATATATGTGCACAGCTGTGCACTGACATCATGAATACAGGGAAGATAATTGCAGGCTGGGGGAAACAGAGGTGGGATTGTTTTTCATTGATTGGAGACCCCACTTTACTTATCTCTGCCTTTGGTGGACAGAATGAATAATACTGTTGTGTATTTTTAATAGGGCCTTTATCCCTAGAAATAAAGAGCTGTCTTTAGAACTATTTGCCTTCCTACCATCCCTTCAGTCTGGGAATATTGAGAAAGGAGAAGAGAAGGAAGAGAAGAAAAACTCACTGCTTCTGGAAAAAGAGGCATTGGTTGTACCAAAGACTGGAGTGTGAGAAAGTCTGGTTAAGGTTAAGGAGTCATCATCCTATCTCTCCCTTTCCCTCAGAGTAGGACTATACCAGGCGAATTACAGATTCATACATAGAATTGAATTGGAAGCATCCTTTGTGAGTCTCCTTCTGAGTTTCCTATTTTAAGAAGGAAGCTAAAACTCAGAGATGGAATGCTACCTGCAAAGTCCACACAAGCACTTAATAATAGAACCAGCACCAGAAATGGGATCTTCTGATTTCAGTAAAGTTGTTTTGTCCAGGGGGGAGTTTTTATTAACATAGGATTACACATTTAGATAAAGAAGAGACTTCAGAGTTTTCATTCTACAGATGAGGAAACTGAGGCACAGAAAAGGCAAGTGATTTGTTCAGAATCACATAGCAGCAAGTGTTTAAGGTGGGATGTCTTTTTGAATCCAAGTCCAATGCCCTATCAATTGGTTCACATTGCCTCCCATTCTTTCAAGATCTCCAATGGGAAAATATTCCACCATGAATTTTTGTTGCTCCTTTTGGAACTTAGCTATTTCATTTCAAGACTTTTCAATTATATTTCCACAAGTTCTAACTAAAGCATAATTTCCTCTGTGGTTATCCATTCATGATTCCTATTTGGGGAATGATGTACTCAATTTCTCTTCCTAATGTTCTATGTCTTAAGAGAATGATAGGAAAATAAATGAACATTTCCTGTAGATTTGACTGGTACTCTCAGTTTTGCACAAGGGATCCAGAGAGACTCTTTGTCACTCATCAGAACAGCTCATAACTCCTACATCTCTTCTAGTAGCTCAAGAAAAAAATCTATTTTAGCATTTACTATTGCAAGTCTGACACCTGGTGGGAAAAGAGCAGTTGAACACTTTAGGATGTACAGTCAGCTCAAAATTATTTTCCTTGTTATACAGAGCATCAGAGATTCATAGAGGATAGTAGTTGAAAAAAAAACCTTACTTAATCTAACACCCTTGATTTTACAGATGAGGAAACTGAGGCCCGTGAAGATGAATTTAATTGTCCAGTAGGAGAATGGGGACTAAATCACAGATCTTGATCATTCTTCAACATCCCTTTACCCATTTTGTGGAACTATATTCCATGAAGTGGGTAAAGGGATGTTGAAGAATGATGTCAGACATTCCAAATAATTCTCCAAATATTTCTATTTCTCTTCAAAATGATTTCTAAAAGAAAATTAAAATCAAACCTGTGATTTCATTTGTATGGGGACATTTCCTCCATAGAGATCTTTTCTGTTGCATATACAGTCTTAGAAAGTTGCCTGGAACACTGAGTATATAAATTGCCTTGGATCATACAATCAGTATTTATCAGAGGCAAGACTTGATTTCAAAGCTCGCCATCTATATATATTATTCCAGACTATCTCTCAGTAATATTTCATATGATGACTTTGTGGGCAAAATTTTGATATATTCCAGTTTCTAAATATTCCTTTCAAAATATAGGGATACCAAAAATGGACATGAAACTCTTGGTATGGTCTGTCTAGGGTAGAATATACTTCTTTTATTTTGGACTTTGTTAATTCAGTTTAAGGTCACCTTAACTTTTGGAGCTGGCAAGTGAAATTGTTAATTCATATCTATTTGGCAATCTATAAATACCCCTTGGTATTTCTCCTGTTGGAAGGACTGCAAACTGGCCCTTTTTCATTCTTCCTCAGTTCTTTCTTTTCCTTCCATTGCTATTCTCTACCTCCTGTCTGAATGAATCCCTTGCCTCTCTTGTCTAGTTTACCCACTTTGCAGCAACTCTTAGCATTTATCTCTAATTGCCATTAACAACTACTTTGTTTATTTACACACAAGTCGTCCCAAATATCCAATAATGATTTCCAGAGAGGCAGACTGAGAGTAGTGCATGGAAAGCTAGGCTTACTCTGACACATAACTGTGTGACCAAAGACAAGACACTGACTTTCTCAGTACCCTCAGGCAATTTTCTATGACTTAAAATTACAGAGCAGATCTCCATGGAGGCAGCTTCCATTCTAGGATTTGCCTACACTAATTAAATCAGAGGTGTATACATATCTATCTATCTATCTATCTATCTATCTATCTATCTATCTATCTATCCATCTATTTATCTATCTATCATCTATCTTTACATAGATATGAAGAGATATATCTGAATGGGCCTATGATTTATATTAATAACAGAAACCCCCTATGGCAAATTATCTTTACCTTTTTATGTCTCTGCCTTTCTTTCTATCCATCTATTTTGATATAAATAAATCAAGTTGGATGGGCCTATGATTTATACAGATAGCCCCAAATAGCAATTTTAAGGGGGTTCTTTCCTTCTTTCTTTCTTTCATTCCTTCCTTCCTTTCTCCTTTCCTTCCTGCTTTTCCTAAATGAACAACAACAAAAAATATGTTCAATGAATGGGTACTTTTAACTCTAAGCATATTCCTCTAAGAAACTAGCAGTATTCTTTACTTCCTTCCTTCATTTCTTCTTTTGTTCCTTTGTTCCTTCCTTCCTTCTTATTTATCTATCTCAAAGTAACAGAAGTAAAGTGAGGATAATTTGCTGTTTTGTACTAACTGTTACCACCGAGGTTACCCTACTTTCACACAATTCTTCTATAGTATAGGGGTTTGCAAAAAATGGGTTACATTGTAGAAAATCTTTCATAGTACATATCAGTTTGGATTTCTCTGGTACAAGTGTTCTATATAAATGTTAATGATGACTAGAAAGAATATTTTGGGTAAAATCAAGCTATTGGAGAAGCAAGAATGAAGGGATTCAGAATCCTAGGTAAAGAGAGAGAGAGAGAGAGAGAGAGAGAGAGAGAGAGAGAGAGAGAGAAAGAACTCAGAGGCAGGAGGCAAAGGAAAGTAAGTGAAAGAAGAAAGAATTGAGAGTTCACGAAGAATTCAGAGATGTCACTTAGAGAGTCAAGATGAACTTTTCATATGGACAAATCTAAATCCTGAACAAAAATTCACCCTGCGATTAAAGGACGAAAAAAGTTGGCCTGGCTTGGTGATAATTATAGCAACTCCACCCCCCACCTCACTCCCATCCCTGAAAAAACATCAAACAATTCCAAGGTCATTTAAGTGAATTTATAGTTCATGCATCAATGGAATGAGCTAGCACTCTCCAGTGCCAATGCACCTTAAAATGTATTAACAGAGGGATAGTATTCAATGTAAGAAGAATATTTCCCTCCCCTCAGTCATAATATAACTGTCCCAGTTCAAAACCCTTTGCTTAGAAGGAGTAGTGACAAATTTGAATACATTGAAATGAGGGCAACTAGGTTGATAAAAGACTTCAAAACCATGATATAAAAAAGACTAGTCAAAGGAATTAAAAATGTTTAGTTTGAAGAAAAGATTCAGAGGAGACATTATCATAGGATGTGGGATTAGATTTGGAAGGGAAAATAAACACAGTCCACTTTTCTAACTACTCAGGTGAAGAAATTGAGGCACAGAGAGGTTAAAATGTTTTCTTCAAAAACTTGGAAAATTATCATATAAAAGAGAGAGTTGATTTATTTTCAGAGAATAGAATATAGACCAGTGAATAGAAGTTGTATGGAGGCAAATTTTGGCTTAACTTAAAGAAAGACTTTCTATATTGGAGTGATTTACAAGTGGAGTAAGCCTTAGGAGACAGTAGGTTTGCCTTCATTGGTTAACCATCTTCAAATGGATTCTGGATGGTGATTTTTTTAGTATGCTCTGTGGTTTAGTATGCAGTGTGGTTGGATTGAATTGAAGTTCCTTTTCAGCTAAGAGATTCTATGATTATATAGTATGGCTTGGGAAGCACCTCTCTGCCTAAACTGGGGAAGGAATTGGGAAAGCAAACTCCTGCTTCTTTGGTGGCTAGAATGGGAATATTGGCACATTTCAACCTGGGCTATGAGGATGAAGTGGCAACAACTAGGTAGGAAAGACATATTTCGTAGGAAACTATAGAGAGAAGGGACTAGGTTGAAGGTTGAAGATAGACATCTACATCAAAGGCAATTTGAATGAACAGAATTTCTAAACTTGACAAAGATAATCTCAGTTTCTACTTCCTATGTCTGCTATTACCACACACCTATAAAAATGTGTGTCCTACTCAATTCTCATACCTGTGTTAGGGTAGCTTTCATTATTCTGAAGGCACTCAGCCCAAGGAGCTTGTTCAAGATAAAGGAGTTGCCAGAGATGAGAGCAAGGAAGTCCTCAATGCTATACCTTCAAGAAAGAGGTCTAAGCCTTAAGTGATGATACCAGAAGATATGAAGGCATGATTCCAAAATAGGGAAGTTTCCTCTCGTTTCCCAAGTGTTAATTTATCAAGTGAGCCTGAAAGCAGGTTTCAAGGGGATTTGCCCCTTTGGCTCTCTCACTTTAGGGACTCCCAAGGACCAGAATATTTTTTTTCCTGAGGAATACTTACTCCTGTGCTTCCATCCAGAGATGGCTTGGGATAGTGGGCAAAGACACTCAGGTTCAATGGTCCAGTTGCTCTCTTCTTCCTCACTATTGCTATGTACCTGTTGCCAAGAAACATGAAAAGTCCTATTAGGAGATGTATTGGGTAAGGTTGGCCCTGGTGGATAGTGCAATAGGGAGGCTAAAAGCTATTACCTAAGCCAACTAGAAAGCCTGAATTTACTTACTAGGGGACAAAGAATTATGATAAAATAATTCATGTTCGTGGTTTCTATTTTTTAAAATGTGAAGTACATATAGAATCACATGCATATAGCATGGTTGACTTGGCTGAGTCAACTGATTAGGTACTTTTTTGTATGAAGAATTTTACTCTTGTTTGGGGCTCTCCATAAAGACAGAAATGAATTTTAAAATTTCATAATCTGTCCAAAGTCTAAAGAAGGACAAAACATGGATTCCTTTCAGCTAGACCTATCCCCAGAGGTGCAGGACACAGCTCTACATAAGTTGATTGTAGAAGTTAGAATTCTTAGAGATGGAAAAATCTGATTTTCTTTTGCCTTTTATATAGTTAGGTTCCATTTCTGTCATAATACTCAAAAACTTGACCGTCAGAACTAGGGGAAGGATAAAAAACCCCTTTCTTTCCAGAATTCTTCACTCACCTCCTCCAAATCCAAGGAATCCTGTTGCTGTTCAGTAAACCTCTGAGGTATGGTATGGACCATTGAGCTCTTCCCCAATTCCTCCTCAGTTCTGGCCTCTTCTAAGAGGCTAACTCTCCTACCTTTAATAGCTTCATAGTTCCTCTGGAACAGCCTCCTTCTTGCTTGTCCTTTAATACCTCCATAATACCTGTGGCTCCTGCTAAGCTTCAGGGAACTGTTAGCATCCTGCTCCTTGCTTAAATGTGTCTCCTTTTTAATTTGCTGGTCCCACAATTCTCTCTCTCTCTCTCTGTCCCAAATCATCTCTTCCTTAGCCTCTGTTTTCCACTCCAGACCTCCTTTACTTTCTGGCTTTGCCATCTCACTGTCTGTGCAATGGATGGGCTGCTGAGTAGATGTCTCCCAAATATGTGGAGTGAATGTTGCAGGGGGTTGGTTGGTGATGTAAGTGTTACCCCATTTAGTGTTTCTCTGTTCTTCCAGATCCCCATTGTTCACAGCTTCTTCCTTTCTTATGTCTCTGCAATAGGAGGGCTTAGGGATAAGTCTCCCAGTTTGAAGAGGTGAGGGAATCCCCTCCTGAATCTCAACTCTGGAGGAGGGGTCTTGGGCAGTTCCCACCTGGAGAGCAAGCCTATCTTCCCTCATTCTGTCCATCACTTCCCATACCACTTGATCTAGACTATTTCTTTTAGTCGAAGCAGAGGGTGGAGATGGTAGATCCCGAGGGGCTGTATACAGGCACATCTTGGATACTGCTTTCCGAAGGCGCTCCACAGGGGATCGAGCCTCAGGTTCTGGGGGATGGACCCGGATGAGGGGTGCATCAGCAGCACTGGGCCAGAACAACTGAGATGGCATGAACTTCTGGACAGGGGTCTTGGACACATAGGAGTAAAGGCAGAAAAAGGCATCAGCAGTGGTGGCCAGTGTTTGCACCTGCTTAAACCGACCTGTGGGCACAGAAATAAAAGGCAATGAACATGACGATGAATCATCAACAACTTCTAGGATCCCCTTGGAAACCTCTGGAGAAAGTCTGAAATCACCTTGGAAATTTTCCAGAAATGATTAGAAACAAAGGAAGGTGCCCAGAGGCCATTTGGGTCAATCAGTATCTGAACAAGAGTAATCTCTTCTACAAATACCCCAACAAGATGTAGCTCAACCTCCTGCTTGAAGCCCTTTGTTAATGGGGAACTCACCCCTTCTTGAGAGTCCATTACACTTTTAAAAAGCCTTGTTAGAGAATTTTTTTCTGAGTTGAATATTCCAAGTTCCACCTTAAGAGGTGAAGCTCAGTGGCCTTTCTACTAAGCCATTCAGCCTCCAATCACTTATCTTTCTTCCTTGATCCTGACTGAGAGAAAAAGGATCTAAATTATATCCAAAAAGACTGCTCTAGTATAAGGGGAAAATGGCAAAGATCTAGAATAAAAAGAGGCTGGCTCAAAGCCCTGTTATTTACTACCTGTATGATCTTAGCTAAGTCACATCATCTCCTCCCTTCATTTTCCTTATCTATAAAATAAGAATTTAAATTTAATTGTAGATTATGATCAGACCTTCAGGAATCCAGCTAAGAAACACTGGAATGAAAGAAGAAGACTACTTGCCCGAACTTAGAGCATTCAGCCTTGTGGAGGGATGAGAGGGGAGAATGGAAGACTGACCTTTAATGACACTTACTGGCCAGCATCAAGCAGGGGTCTTCCATTTCTATTCTTTGTACCTGAGCCTTCAGGAAGACCTGAAAGTCAATGCCCTTTGCCTGGGAGGGGGTGGTGAAGAATCGGGCAGGAATTCGAGATGCAGCTCTATGATTGTCTTGAGCAAAACCTAGGCTGAAGAGGACATCTTCTGCATCTTCCCGGACTTTGTCCAGAATCTCTGAGATGCTATGGAAAGAGAAAGATGGAGCCAGTGAGGGCATCCTACACCAATGAGTTTAATCACAGGTAAGAAAGGAAGAAAGGATGGAAGGAAGGAAGGAAGGAAGGAAGGAAGGAAGGAAGGAAGGAAGGAAGGAAGGAAGGAAGGCAGAGAGGGATGGAGGGAAGAAGGGAAGAAATGAAAGAGAGAGGGAAAGAGAGAAGGAAGAAAGGAAGGGAAAAGGGAAGGAAGGAAAAAGGAAGGGAGGAAGAGAAGGAAGGAGAGAGTGAAGGAAGAAAATCCCTTTTGCATCTCAGCTTCTATACTTCCTGGCTGGGCCAATCATTTCACCTCTCAAGTCTTCAGTTTTCTTACCAGTGAAAGCAGTTAAACAATCTAATTTCACAAGGTTGTTATGAAGAAAGTATTTTCTAAATCTTAAATGACTTAGAAATCTAAGTCCATGCTCTTTTTCTGCCTACTCTTGCCACTAGGACTTTAACTGCTCAATAATTCTGTCTGCAAAAGAATCCCTTATTCTCAGGATACATTTGCACCCAAGTCTTTCAGGTATTCTTGGTCCCTATTTTCCAATAAGGAAAGTGAGGCTCAGCAATGTTAAGTTATTGGCTTGAGGTCACATAAATTGTAAGGTGGGAATGTGATTTAAAAATTAAATGTGCTTCTATAAATATTTATTTTGACTTGCTTATTTTTTGCTGGCACCATTAAGACTACTTATTAACTAATCAATTCTCAGTTATCCACCAGGAAGTCCTGCATTGTTAATATCTTAGTGTTGCCTTTTCAAGATTAATAAATCTAATGCTCAAAGGGTATCTATTTTTCAAATTGGACTTAAAAAAGATACAGAACAGGAAATGAATGATTTCTGATAATTCATTCAATATTAATTCCTATTTGTCAGTTGAGAAATGATTATCTGAGCTTCAGAAAATAGGCTGTAAAAAAAGACTGAAAAAAGGAGAAGGTAGACTCAAAGTGGCTTGAAGATTTTGCTCCCATTCCCAAGTCTGCCATGAATTTCCTACCTTGAACTTGTTTTATTGGTTCCACTGGTCATATTACTAGATGCCATACTACAGCCAAAGTTGAGTAGATGCCCTGGCCTAGTTGTCTCCAGGAAACTCCTGAAAGGATTAAAGTTACAGTTGTCAACCTCTCTCCCAAGAAGTCCCATCTATTATAATTCCTCCCCAGGGTATTCTCAGAAAAATAGATGATGGCAGTAGTGGTGGGATAATGATCTAATTGTCACCTGGATCCCCTTCTGGATATTCCCATGGTCCACTAACTCTATCCATATCTGGGCATCACCTCAATTCCTTCTTAATGTCCTTCTTTTCTCTGCCTGGTTACCTCAGTGTCCATATGGACCCCTTTCATCTTCCATTACATACCCTCATTCTCTTCTAAGCAAACTCATTCCTTCTGGTAGATATCCTCATTCCCAGTCTATTTACTCAATTTGTATGAGCTGTTAGTGGCCAGAGGGACCACAGAGTTTCACTTAGTATTTATGAGTTCCATGGAGAGAAGTGAGGAGGATATTTGAAAGGGCAGTGTTTTGGGTGTAGGATGGTGTAGGCCTATGATACCAGGCCAGGGTAACATGAGGAATATGTATTTGTCAAGAGAGATGGAAGTATCCTGAGCCCACCTGTCTGGTTGCCAGGCAGGGCATTCCTTGGAATGGTCTTCATCACTCACCTGGAAAGGGGTTTGCCATTGGATGCTAAAAGAATTGCTGAGGGATGGAGAAGAAAGGAAAGGAAAACAAGGAAACAATGAACAAAGTGGTCAGTTTTCCATCTTGTCCTAAATCTGACTGGCCAGTCCTTCTTCCTTTGTTCCTTTCTACCTCTACCCAGACCACCTTTTATATTCCCATTTTTTATCCCTGAGAGTCTCTACTCTGTACCTCTATCAGTTTAATGAGAATTACAGTCTGTGCTGTTTCTCTATCTATAGATAGTTACTCGAGGAACTGAAATCTGAGTGGATGCTCATAAATTGGGGAATGGCTGAATTAGTTATGGTATATGAATGTAATGGAATATTATTGTTTTATAAGAAATGATGAGCAGCCTGATTTCAGAAAAATCCTTGAAAGAGTTGAATGAACTGATGTTGAGTGAAGTGAGCAGAATCAGAACATTGTACATAGTGACAGCAAGATTATGTGATGTTCAACTGTGATACTTAGCTCTTCTTAGCAATATATTGATCCATGACAATCTCCAATTGAGACCTGGGATGGAAAATGCTATGTGTTTAGAAAACATTATGGAGATGGAATGTGGATTGAAGTATACTATTTTCACCTTTTTTATTTGTTTGCTTTTTGTTGTATTTTTCTCCCTTTTGATCTGAGTTTTCTTTTACAACATAATTAATATGGAAATATATTTTTAAATGATTGTACATGTATAAACTATATAAAATTGTTTGCTAGCTTGAGGAGAAGGGAGGGAGGGAGAGAAAAAAATTGCAACTCAAAATCTTATAAAACTGAATATTGAAAGTTAACTTTATGTGTAATAGGAAAAATAAAATACTATTGAACAACAGCAACAAAGAATAAGTTCCCAGAAACTTAAAATAATTTGCATTAATATGCCATTCCTTTGAGAACCAATTTTTAAATTTATTTTTAAAGGCTTAGATATAGGGATCCTAAGGGATGCATTTCTAATAGCAGAATTTCAGAAAGGTGTGTGTGTGTGTGTATGTGTGTGTGTGTGTGTGTGTGCATATTTGAATTGGAGGCTTTTCTGCATCCTTCAAATTTCACAATGTTGGTGGTAGGCCCCATTAATCTAAAGTAGAAAGATGCTCTAATCCCTCACCAGATCCCACATTCTAAGCCTGTACTCTTGATAATCCCCTCAGATTCCACTCTAGATCCTTTAGCTCTTACCCTCTGCTCCCAAGGTCAGGTCATCATCAAAGCTGGCTTCATGGCTAGGACATCCTTAGACAAAAACAAGAAACCAAGAGGATCTCAATTAAAAGAGACTTGCTTTTTCAAGACAGGAAAGTGGAAGGGCCTATATGTATACCATACATACATGCATACAAAATCATAATACACAAAACTACACATAAACTCATGAGTAAGTATGCATACTTGTACACACAAATGAACCATGAATCTATTGCATATTCATGCTTAATTATACACAATTGGACACCCAGTCAAATTTAACATTAATTAACATTTAATTAATAAAATTTATCTTCCCCTATTCCCCCCACCACAATCAATCACACAATCACATATACTGTGAACTCCTTTAGAGAAGGGGTTATCTATTGCTTTTATTTGTATCCCTAGTGCTTAACACAGTGTCTACCATATAGTAGATGCTTATTAAATATTTATTGACTGATTAGTAATGTGAACAAGAATACATTATGCTGTCATTTGAAAAAATGAGTTATTTGTATATGGAGAAGATCAATTGACCCATACTTTGAGCTATCAGTAATCTCCTACCTGTGCTTCTAGAGGTCAATGGTATATATTTGCCAGAAAATATATTGTTTTTTTTTTTAAATAGAATTAACAAAGAGAAAAAAGGAAGGGAATATATTTAGTGCTCACCACCATAGATGGACAGGTTAAGTTCTTCAGGAAACCCTTCCTCGGAGGATCTGAAATACAAAAAGCTGAGGTTTGTGCTACTTTATCATAAAGATCATAGAATTTTCCTGGAAGCTATATGGCCACTAATGTTTCTCCCAAGTTAATAGAAGTGCTGAGCGAAGTAAGCAGAATCAGGAGAACATTGTGCGCAGTAACAGAAAGATTATGTGATGACCAACTGTGATAGACTCAGCTCTTTTCAGCAATAAATTGATCCAAGACAATTTCAAGAGACCTGGAATGGAAAATGCTATTTGCCACCAGTGAGAGAACTATGGAGACAGAATGTAGATCGACACATACCATTTTCACCTTTTTTTCAAAAAAATTCATTTGCTCTTTCTTGTGTTTTTTTTTTCCTTTTTGCTCTGAGTTTTTTTTTCACAACATAATTAACATGGAAATACATTTAAAATGTAAATGTATAAACTTTATCAGACTGCTTGCTGAATTGAGGAGAGGGGAGGGGAGGGAGGAGAAGAAAATTTGGAACTCAAAAATCTTACAAAATGTTGAAAACTATCTTTATTTGTAATTGGAAAAATAAAATACTATTGAACAACAACAAAAAGAGCCTCTATTCAGATGTTTTCTCCACCCCATCCCCCACTCTTTGTATCTAGCTCTAGTCTCTCTCCTGAAACCCACATCACTAAGTGCCTTTTGGATATCTCTAACTAAATGTCTTAAAGTAATCTTAAATGCAAAATATCCAAAATAAAATTAATCTTTTCCAGCAAATTCTCTCTTCACTCCAACTTCTCTATTATTGTCCACAATACCACCATCTTCTCGTTTACTCAGACTTGCAACTTCAGAATTCTCTCTGACAGAAGCTATATTTTGTCATTTCAGCTTCCACAACTTCACTTACAGAGACATCACTCCGGTTCAGATCTGGATTATCTCTTGCCTTCTCCATTCTTTAATTCTTCTCCATTGTTTAGTCTTTCTAATCCACCCCTACTCATCTGCCAAAGTAATTTTCCTAAAGCTTCAATTTGTCCATATCATATCCTACCCCTACTCAAAAACAAACAAACAAGCAAACAAAAACAAACTAAACACTCATTATTTCCTGGGTCCTTCCTGCCTTTCCAAGTTTCTGTTTTTATTTTTATTGTATTCCCATAAATACTGTGATCAAGTTCCACTGGCCTTCTTACTGTTCCTAGCATAATGACACTCAATTTCCCATTTCCATACCTTTACATTGGCCATTGCTCATCACTGTAATGCTCTCCTTTCTCACTTCCACCTCTTAAGTTTTGTTGCTTTCACTCATCAATCAGTTCATATTCCTCTTTCAATCTTCCTTTGAGATTACCTTCTCTCTACTCTTTTTATATCTGATATGTTCTTCCCTATCAGAATGTGAACTTTTTGAGGACGTGGCCTGTTTTTGCCTTTCTTGCATTTAGCATACTGCTTGGCACATAATAAGTACTTAATAAATGCTTCTTGATTGGCCGATTTCCCATGTCAGGTAGCTATCAGATTTCTCATGTTGTGCAAGGAATGGCCAGGAGTGCTTGCTTCATATTCCCACTGAGTTGACTCTTAATTAAGGTTAAACTAGAGATATAGATTAACTAGATTTTAACAAAACATTTGACAACATTTCATGCTTCCTTGAGCACAAGGTGATGAGCTATGGGCTAGATGATCATATAATGAGGTGATTTCAAAACCAGTTGAATGATTAGCTCTTTATGGAAAATGTTGCCTATCAGATCTATAGATAAGGGAAAAGTTTATCACTAACCAAGAGATAGAGAGGGTCAGAGAAAGTAAAGAGATAATTTTGATTACATAACATTTAAAAACTTTTATGCAAACAAAAGCAAACAAAAGCTGAAATTAAAAGCAGTACTAGGGGGAAATTTCTCTGACAATAGTCTCATTTCTCAAATGCATGTGGAATTGAATCAAATTTATAAAAATAAGTAACATTCTCCACTGATAAATGAGGGAAAGATATGAATAGGAATTTTTCAGAAGAAAATAAAAGTTAACAATAATCATATGAAAAAATTGCTCCAAACTCACTAAGAATTAGACAAGTGAAAATTAAAGCAACCCTGAGGTATAACTTTACATCTTTCATCTTGGCTAATATGACAGAAATGGATAATAAGAAAAATTGGAGTGGATGTGGGAAAATGGGTGCACTAATACATGTTAGTGGAATTCTGGTCCAACCATTCTGAAGAATAATTTGTTAACTAACTATGCCTTTGACTCATCAGTGCCACTACTAGTTCCATATTGCAAAGAGATCAAAGAAAAAAGAAAAGGACCCATATGTTCAGAAATATTTATATCAGCTCTTTTTATGGTAGCAAAGAAATGGAAATTAAAGGGATGCCCATCAATTAGAGAATGCCTAAACAAGTTGAAATATATGATTGTGATGGAAAAGTATTGTGTTGTAAGAAATAAGGAAGGGTGGTTTCAAAGTTTGGGAAGATTTATAGCCACTCCTAAAAAGTGAGCAGAAGTAGGAAAACATTGTATACAATAAAAGCAACTTTGTAATGCTAATTAACTTTGAAAACTTGACTGCTCTGAGCAACACAATGATCTACAACAATTCCAAAGTGCCATTCACTCTTTGAGAGGTAAACTCTGAGTGCAGATTAAAGCATTTATCCCACCCTGTCCCCTCCCTCCCACTACTTTCATTTTTCTTGCTCATGGGTATTTTTTTGCCTCGTGGCTAATTTGAAAATATGTTTTGCATGACTTCAAAAATATAATGGGTATCAAATTGCTTGCCTTCTTAATGAGTGGGGAAGAGGCTGGAGGGAGGGAGGGAGTAAACTGGGAGCCTAAAATAAAAGAAATGAATTTTAAAAAAGAATAATTTACTTTAAAGAATGGTTGGTAATGAGTTAAAATCATGATAGAAAAAGATTCTTTGAAGAATCTGTCCTTAGTTATTTTTCCATATAACATTTGTTTTTGACCAGCATTAGAGATGAAGGCCTAGATGGCATACTTATAAAATTTACCAATGATGACTATTGGAACAGACAGCTTTCATATCAAATTATAGAGCTGATGTAAGAAAAGATAAACTAGAATTTTTGAGCTGAATCTAATATGATTAAATATAATAGAATAAAAAAATAAGCAATTATACAGATAATATGGGGAAAGTGTGATTTGATATCAATTCATCTGAAAGATAAATGAGGCTTTTAGCAAACTATAATCTCAAAATGAGTCAACATTAAGTGAGATAACAGGCCAAGAAAAATCTCCCTAAAACTTCCAGACGCCCAAACTTAACTTAATCTAATCTTTGGCTACATTAAGAAAAGCACAGTATTCAGAATGAAGGTGTACTTCTATCATACTCTGCCCATGTTAATTCAATTCTTGCGCCACATTTTAGGAAGGACATTGATAAATTGCAGAGATTATAGCTATCTTCAAACATTTGAAGTTCTGGCATTTGGAATAAGACTTACTCAGGGTCAGAGAGCAAAACTAAAAGAAGTGGGTGAGAAAAGCAAAGTAACAGATATAGGAGTAAGTTTTAATTATTCGAGCTACCTAAAAGTGGAATGGGCTCAGTCAGGACACTTCTGGATCCTTGTCACTATAAATCTTTAAGCAAAAGCTGAGTAAGCTTTTGGTGTGGTTGTTGGTTTTGTTATAGTGTTAGAGTAAATAATCTCAGAGGTCTTCTTTAATTCTGAAACTGTGATTGTATGAAGTACAATAGTATAATTCAAATCCAGGTTCTCTGACTTTAAATCCAGTAGTATTTCTATATTCTTATGTTGACATGAGAATTTATTGGGTTCAATTGAAAAGACAAGGAGCTTGGAAAGAAATTATTGACACTAACAAAGAGAACCAGCTCTCTGGTATCTGTAGTGTTGATGTCCCATGGCTAATTTCAAATCTAAGAGAGTAGGAGGGATGATATGCTTGTTTCAAAGAAATCCTTATGTAATCCTATGATCTCTTATATCCAACAATTCTACTGTTGCATGTGCTCAAAGACTGTCATAAGATTTCATAATGAGCTCCAGCTAAATAGATTACATTGCATTACCATAGGAACTATTCTTTTTTTTTTCTTTCTCTTCCTTGCTTTCCTCCTTCTTTCTTTCCAACCAATTGGGGGTAAGTGACTTGCCCAGGGTCACACAGCTAGTAAATGTCTGAGGTTGGATTTGACCTCAGGTCCTCCTGACTTCAGGTCCCATGCTCTATCCACTGTGCTATCTAGAATCTCATAGAGCTTCATTGGTTTTACTTTAAAATTAGTCTGGAAATATCCTGTGGATCATCCGTTGTTTTGTATTAACCATGCCACAACTTCCCAACTTTTTTTGTTTTAACCAATATATTATTTTATTTTTATGCATTTTTGATAGAATTTACATTTTCACAAGGATTCATGACTTACAGAATACTTTACTTATTATAGTTACTTTGCCTTCTAATTCTAAACCATAAAAATCCTCTGAATATGTAGTATTATCAGTCCTATTTTGTAAATGTGGAAATGTGATGCACACAAGTGAAATACTTTGCCCATGGCTGCATTGCTAGTAATTGTCAGAATTGGGATTTGATTTCAGATCTTCTGTCTCCCTGACCCTCATAATTTAGCAAGCAGAATATTTGGGTTAAGATTAATCACAGACACAAGAATATTTCCTGGTTGTTGTTATTATTGTTTAGTCATTTTACTTGCATCTGACTCTTCATGACCCCATTTGGGGTTTTCTTGACAAAGATACTGGAATGATTTACCATTTCTTTCTCAAACTCATTTTACAGATATGCAAATTGAGACAAACGGGCTAAATAACTTGTGCAGGGTTACATAGCTAATGTTTGGAGCTGGATTTGAATTCAGATTTTCCTGACTCCAGGCTTGGCACTTTACCCACAGTGCTATTTGCCTGCCTGTTTTCTGGCATGAGGCATTAAAAAAGTGGTTTCAGAATGTGTAGATTTTGTACTCTTAAATGAAGCTTAATTATAGCATCCAGTCCATTACTTTGACCTTAATATAGCAGTCTCTCTTCTGTACATTTTAAAATTTTCATTTGTATGGTTTTACTGATGCTTTTGTTTTTTATAACAGTCATTTCTTTATATATCCTGCCCACAACAGAAACTTTCCTTGCTACAAAGAAAAACATGAAGCACAACCTAATCTATAGTAATTTAAAGTGATGAGATTTAGAATTTGAAGTGATCTTATAAAGTAGATCATCTAAGTCAGCCTACTCATTATGCAGAAAAGGAAACTAAAACTCAGAGAGCCAAAATGCTCAAGGAAGAGCAAAACTCAAATCTAATTTTCTTTGTCCTATGTCATGGAAGAAGGAGATGTCAAAAATATTTTCGAGCTTTATGCCTATATGTTTATATCTATGTCTATAGTAATATTTATTTCTATGTCTGTTTACTGTTATATCTAAGATTTTAAATATTTAGCTTGAACACATGATCTAGTCTACTCCTAGCTTCCCCAGAAATACTATTTCCAGAAAAAAATGTCTTTCCTCTAATTTTTAGTTTCTCATTCAGTATTCTTGTTCCATACACGGCTGAATTATCCTTTAGGAAAAATTATTCAGGTTTCTTTCTCCTTTTGTTTTAGCCCACAGGTCCCCAGGACAAATAAAAAAGAAAATTGTAAATTCCAAAGCAGGACCACTTAGCCATTCGGTTCCCAACTCTAATCCTTTCTGCCAACCTACATTCCAATCCCAAACTTACATCTTAACCTGCAAACCTCTAAGATCATATTCCATCCATTGGTCCTAATCCTAAAGTCTTGATCAAAAATAGGATACACATTCAATATTAAGCACTTTCCTACAGTTTCTTCCCAATTCAGAGAGTAAAAGTTTAAGGTAGGAGTTAAGGAACTCAACTCTTTCTCACTTTATCTTGCCTCCCACAGTCCATACTTCTGTACTTACCCACAGTCCTGCAACCAATCTTCAATCTTATTTGTGGGATTCTCTAAAGAAATCAGAAGTCAATAAGACTAAGTCAGTGAGCAAATCAAAGTAAACTAGAATTACAGTATTACCCTTTCCCACTCTGCTCTTCCCACCTTCCTCTACCTGCCTCATTACCAATAGCCACACAATTTAGTCTCAGTGACATGCCACTTTTTGTACTTAGACTTGTTTTTCTTCAAAAGATTCAGTACAATAAAAGTGTAATTTCTCTTGTTTAGTTGGATGACCTTCCCAATATAAGCTAAGTTGGAATGAAAGCTATCTTGGGAAGTAAGGCAATGTTTATTTCTGAAGAAATAAAGGGACTTGCCCAAAGTCACACAGAAATTCTATCATTGAGGAAAAAAAACAAGAATCCAAATCTTCCAACTCCCAGTATAATGTTCTTTCCATGGCAAGTTATAATAAATCAAATTAGTTCTAGGACACTAATTACTCACAAAGCTGAGCTCTCATATTTTGCTATCCTAATAGTGCCTCCTCATTGTCAGATTCCTTAACATTGATTCCCTGCTTCTCCTTCTGATCTTTTCTCACTCATTGATTCACACACTCACTCACTAACTTACACATTCATACATTCATTCATTCACCAAACACTTCTATTCACCAGCTTCTATGGGCAAAGAATCCCCAAAATGCCCAATACCTCAATTATTCTTAGCTCTCTAAAGTGGTCAAAATAAAGCTTTATTCTCTATACTCTGTGCAGCTATGCCTAGCATTATTTTCTCAGAGGAGCACACTCTGATGGCTTCAAGTCCTTCTGAATGCCTAACTTCTCACCTTCTAAGAAAACATCATCCAGGTTGGGGGGCTCAGGGTCTGGAACATCTTGCAGGGCAGCTGCTGCCTCCTCTTCTAGGATCTGTGTCTGCCAATTGTGGGTCTTCTGCAGCCATGCCCGCCGCTTTTCCCAGGATGTGGGACTGAGCACAGAGCCCTCCATGGCTTACAGGGGCACTTCAGAGATTCCACAGATATAGTGAAGTTGATCTGCAAGAGGAGCCACAATGACATCTATCTGACAAGCCAAGAAGCTTCTACTTTCTAGTAGCTCATCCCATTTACCATCTAGCCTTATTCCCCACTTTAGCTTGTAATGATTCAATTCTAATAAACTTGTGATGGAAAGTTCCATCCATATCCACAGAGAGAACTAAGGAAACTGAATATGGATCAAAGCCTAGTATTTTCACCTTTTCTTGTTATTGTTGCTGTTTGTTTGCTTGTTTTTTTTTATTTTGATCTGATTTTTCTTGTGCATCATGATGAATATGAAATATGTTTAGAAGAATTGCACATATTTAACTTATACTGGTTTGCTTGCTGTCTTGTTGAAGGGGGAAGGTAGGAGAGAGAGGGAGAAAATATGGAACACAAGGTTTTGCAAATGTGAAAACTATCTTTGCATGTATTTAGAAAAATGAAATACTATAAAAATAAAATAATTCTTAAATTAAAAAAAGCAATTTCAGGCCATTGAGACCCAGTCTTTCCCCAGAAGGAGTAAGAGAACTGGGGAGAAGGAACTAGACTAATTTCTCTTTCTACAATATCTTCCAACATGAATTTGGTCTAAGTATCTTATTGTTACAATTTTCAATCAATTATGGTTAATGATTACATAATAAAAAATATAATGGCTATGAGAATTTTGATGTAGCTGACCTTATATTTGTATCAAACATTAGTTTGCAAAGTGATATATTGTATAATATTTCATTGAATTTTTGTAATAACTCTAAAGTAAGAGAGGAAGTTATCACTGATTTTTAAGTTTTAAAAAAAAAGATTTTTTAGATTCACTGACTTCAGCTATAAACTGAAGAAGCTGGAGTAGGGGGTCTCCAAGGACACATCTAGTTCTGATATTCCATGAGTTGTTTATTCTATGACCTGCCTCCTAGTTGCTCAACTAGATAATGGCAGTGCTGGGACTATAAACTAAGTCTTCAGACTCCCATTCTAGGATGCATTCTCCTTTTAAAAGTGGAAATATGGAAAGAGTGGTTACAGGGTCAGCCTTAGGGATTAGGAAGATGTAGCTTCAAGTCTTAACTCTGAAAGACACTTACTATGAGACTTTGCACTGTTCAAACCTCCTAATATTCCAGGAGATTTTTAGTTTTGGAAAAATAATTGATCTCCATCACTGGAAGGATATTTCATGTGTAGAGTTCCTCACATTAATCAGATCACAAGTCTGTGCACTTTTCTACCTACCTCCATGATCCTCCAAAAAGAAAAAAAAATAGAAAGCCAACAGTTCACTTTTTGAATAAATGATGGCTTACATATTACAATTTGAAGGGTTCTGAAAAGGTACTCCTACAACTATAGAATTTCTTTTCACAATATCTGAGATCTCCCCACTAAAATTTATTATTTAGCTTTTTTCTTCTGTTTTTTTCTTTATTGTGATTTTCCCTTTTTGTTCTAATTTCTCTCTCCCAACACATGGAAATATGTAAAAAATTACAAATACATCTTTAAAAAATAAAATAAAAACTCATTTTTAACCCTTTTTTGGATTGTCAACCTAGTAGAGATGTAGTAAATAGTGTATCAGACTAAAAGTCAAGAGACCTGGGTTCTAATCCTGTTTTTTTTTTTTAACCATTGAGATACTCTATATCTTAGTTGTCTAATCTGAAGAATGGGAATAATGATTCTCTGGTCTATTATTGTAAGGACCAAATAAGATGTGAGCACCAGCATTCTTCAAGTATGAAAGGGAAAGACTCAGAAAAATAAATAATACCTTATGTAATTATTAGAATATCTTAGAATACATCATAAAATTTTTTAATTGAATGGTCCCAACTTTTGAGTTTCCCAAACTTTCTCATTCATAGCATCTTGCTGTCTTTATAAATTTTTCTTGGTGCCTTTAGAACAAAAGAAATACCTAACACTTCCATTTACTAAGTAGTTAGCTCAAAACTTCAAAATTTCAAATATCCTTCAATGCCCCTGTGAATTTACATGGTTTAAGAACCATGAATCTGATCATGTGGTTGTCAATGGAAGGGAAATTTGAAATCATCAATTTTAATGTCCTTTTATAGATGAAGAAATCAAAACACGGAAAGTTCATAACTTGCTCAATTACACAGCTTATATATGACAGAAATATTATTTGAAACCAGCATTTTGCCCATTGTATAATATCATATCCTTTTAGTCCATCTAATCTGAATCTAGATATCTAGGCAAGGGGCAAGGGCAAGGGGCAAGGGGCAAGGGGTCCCTGCTGGAAGACTGACCATTGGACAGGACTGTTACTCTGAGCAAGAATATTTGGGGTAGAGATAGTTGCAAAGTATAGGTACAGAGTACAAAATACAGAGTACAAACATGGTTTTGCTGAGAGAGAGTAGTGTAACTTAACTCCATGAATCTATAAAGTAGAAGCCATAGGAATATGGAGAATAATTGGTCTACCACCTTGGCTAAAGACCATGAATCCAGGTGTGGGCATGGATGTCATTGTGTGTGTGTGTGTGTGTGTGAGTGTGTGTGTGTGTGTGTGTGTGAAAGAGATACAGAGACAGAGACAGAGAGACAGAGAGAGACAGACAGACAGAAAGAGACAGACAGAGATAGAGACAGAGAGACAGAGACAGAAAGAGAGAGAGAGACAGAGAGAGAGAGAGAGAGAGAGAGAGAGAGAGAGAGAGAGAGAGAGA
>JAJPUD010010611.1:0-10549 GCA_023553655.1 Myrmecobius fasciatus | reverse complement strand
GAGAGAGAGAGAGAGAGAGAGAGAGAGAGAGAGAGAGAGAGAGAGAGGGACAGAGACAGAGACAGACAGAAACAGACAGACAGACAATAGTTCTTTGGTAAAAATAAACTAGTTGGATAACTTCATAAAGGCTTGGAGAGAATTACATGAACTGATGCTAAGTGAAGCAAGTAGAACAAAAAGAACATTGTACACAGCAACAAGATTATTTGATGATCAGTTCGGATGGATGTGGCTGTTTTCAACAGTGAGATGATTCAGGCCAGTTCCAATGGACTGGTGATGGAGAGAGTTATCTGCACCCAGAGAGAGGACTGAGTGTGGGTCACAACACAGTATTTTTACTTTTTGTTCTTTGTTAGCTTGCTTTTTGTTTTCTTTCTCATTTTTCTCCTTTTGATCTGATTTTTCTTATGCAGCATGATAATTGTGGAAATTTTATATATTATATATGTATATATAAGAATTGCACATGTTTAACATATATTGTATTACTTGCTATCTAAGGGAGGATGTTGGGGGAAGGGAGGGAGAAAAAAACATTGGAACACAAGATTTTGCAAGGGTGAATGTTGAAAACAATCTATGCATACATTTTGAAAATAAAAAAAAGCTTTAAAAACTAAAAGTAAACTGCTCGGGAGAGAGATCTGGTTGTTCCCTGTAGATTATCCCTTTGTCACTATCTGGTGATAGTAAACTAACTATTCCTTAAGGCAGCCCATTCTGCTTGTGGACATCTCTAATAGTCCAGAATATTTTCCTGAGATTGAGCCAAATATGCCTCTTGGCAAATTTTACCCATTGGTCCCAGTCCTGTTGCCAAGTAGAACAAATACATTCCCTTTTCCACATGACAGGTCTTCAAATCTCCAAAGACACATCTTGTGCCTCTAGGTTTCTTCTTCAGGTAAACATTTTTAGTTTTTTCAACAGGTCTTTGTATAGCAAGACTATGAAAACTCTCATGATTCTGAGTCATTTCACCAACTTATTTGCTTTTGGACATAGCTTCATAAATGAAAAGAACTGGATAGAAACTCTGAGATTATGGGATCATACGTTGAGAGTTGGAAGAGACATTAGATGCTGATCTTATTTTATAAATGAGGAAATTGAAGCTTTGAGGAGTTAAGTTTCTGTAACAGTAATTATCCAAAGCAGATTAGGGATCCAGGTCCTTCTAACTCCAAGCCAAACCACTACTTCTGATCATCTAGTCTATTTTTTTAATCTAAGAGATGAGGAAATGGAAACATAGGGATGTTTTGCATCTTGCCCAAGTCTATACACCATTTAGTGGAAGAACTGGAATTCAAATTTAACTCTCTTGAATCTTAATCCGATGCCTTCCATTATTCTTGTGCAAAACTGGTGTTTTTCCATAGTGGATCCACCTTGTCAATATTCTTTCTAAGCTGTGACATTTAAAACTGGATCCAATAATTCAAATAATAAAGCCTAAGAGTGAAGGGGTACTTTTGGCTATAGCATCACACTCATGACCTATCTTGAGTGGGCAATTCATGAAATTCTTAGAATCTGTTGTGTTTTCCCATCCTGTATGTAAATCTATCAGTGTGAGATCTTCCATTTCTCTCTATTAAGTTTCATCTTATTTGGTTCCACCCATAGTTTCTGTGTGTCAGCATGCTTTTGTATCTTGATTCTATCACTGAATATATTAACAGTCTCCTGTAGTCTCATGTCATCTACAAATTTGATAAGCATGGTATTTATGCCTTCATCTAAGTCCTAGATAAAAAGATTGAACAGCACAGAATACTTTTCCTTATCAGATATTTCATAAGAACAGCTGAGAGCAAGGGCTTATGGGAGTAAAAAAAAAAGTCAGATCTGGGTTAAAGGGAGGAAGCACTAGAAAGCTGCCCAGATCTTGGGATAGAGATATTGATGGTACTAGCAACAAGCTATAGAGTTAAATTGAGGACTACTTCCACTAAACCTTCTCAAAACTAGTATTTAAATCTTGTATATCTTCAATTGCCAGATGGGGGAAAAAGGCTTTCATTGCAGCTCCCAAGGATCTCAGCCCTTTCCCTTTTATGTTAGCCTTCCAGCGGAAAAATTGGCTGGATGCTAGGAGATTGGGGAGATTAAAGTACATCACTTAAATCATGGCAACATTCTGGAATCATCTCACCGCATTTCAGAGAAAACCATACCACAATGGCCAACTCAAACGGGACCACTGCTGTTGTTCAGTCATGTCTGACTTTTTGTGTCCCCACCTGGGGTTTTACTGAAGTGGTTTGCCATATTCTTCTCCAGCTCATTTTGCAGATGAAGAAACTGAATTAAGTGACTTGTCCAGGATCAAAAGGGTTCCTACCAGCCATTTATTGACTAAGGAAATCACATATTAACACTATCTATGTTCTATTCTATTTTTATTTATTTTGTTGAATACCTCCCACTTGCATTTTAATCTGGTTTAAGCTTCCAAATGTTTGAAACTTCTTCACCACAAGTTTTGATTTGAGTATTTGGGCATGAACTTTGCAAATAACTGTCAGGTTGCAAGTTTGCATGGGTAAACCATTCCCAAGAAGTCTCTCACATCAACTTTTTGTGGTTGCAGAAGAGTTTTTTTTTGTGGGGGGGGAGGCATCTGACAGAACAATTCTTGAGCTTCAGAGACAGGAAATGGAAGACCCTAGAATTTTTCAGTCCTTTACAATTAGAGGGCAATCTCAATTCTCTTGCTACTTGTATTTCAATTATAATTGGTTTCTTTCATAAGCATATGTATTTTAAGCATTTAAAAATAGCATTCTAAAAAGCCTGTAGGCTTCCCCAGACTGGCAAAGGAAACTGTGGCAAAAGAGATTAAGGACCTCTTTTTAGATGGAGGAGGTTGACAACAGGAGAATTTCCCCAGCTAATGCTTAATTTCTTATCAGTCTCCACTCCTCCCATTCTCCAGCCCACTTCTTCACCCTCAGTTAGTATAGGTATAGGAATTCAAAGGCTTTCCTTCTTGGAATAGTAGTCTCTGAATTCATATATAAGAAGAAAGTTTAGCTTAGTATAATATGAATTGAATTTTGAGTCAGAAAATGTGGGTTTTAATCTTGGCTCTGATACTCACTACAACCTTGGCCAAATTCATTCATATTTCTGATGCTTGTTTTCCTCATCTATAAAATGTAAAGGAATAGAAGAATCAGATGATTTTTTCCCACTTTAGATTCTAAAATTCAATAAAGCTAGATTTTAAAAAATACTCTAATGCATTTTCCAAACAAGATTTCTGGATTATGGATTTTGACTCCCTCTTCATGCTTTATTTAGTCTGAGCCATTAGATGTCATCCATCTTTCTGCCTCCAAGCTTAGTTAGCTCTCGGGGCAGCTAGGTGGTGCAGTGGATAGAGCACCAGCCCTGGAGTCAGGAGGACCTGAGTTCAAATCTGGTATCAGACACGTAACAGCTGTGTGACCCTGGGCAAGTCACTTAACCCCAATTGCCTCAGCAAAAAAAAAAAAAAAAAGAATAGCCTCCCTCTCTCTGTTTGGCAGTTTCCCCCTCACTCCTCTCAGATGCCAATCAAGATTACTTCAGGAAAGTTTCCTAGATTTACCAACATAATCTCTCATCCCACAGTCTTACCTTTCTCCCTGCTGTTCACACAATGCTACTCAGTAAAAACTGAAAAAGTTCACTTTTGGCTGTCTTTGCTCATTCATTTGATGGTTTATGCTTCCAACCCTTCGTTGCTGGTCCCTGGCAGGGAGATACCTGGAAAGGAAGGAGGAGCTGTAGCAAATCAGCTAAGCATAGCTAGAAACTCATGCATGCACAATCAGTCCATTGTTCTAAGTCTGCCTCCCTGCCAATGTCAAGGAAAAAGGAAAGTACTGTCAATCTCTCTTTCCATGCCATCTTTCTAGAGACTGTCATTTAAAAGCATCTTTTCCCTCCACGGCTGCCCTCATTATTAGTGGGCTTGGGGTAGGGGCTGTTATTAGAAGGAAATTAGAGAGGAGAAGAAGAAAAAGAGAGAAAGAAAAGATGACCAAAAGGACCAGGATCTAGCATAGTATACTTATAGATGGCAGATGCTTCATAAATGTTTGGATTAAATTAGTCAGATTCCAAAGACACTCACCATCCAAACTCTCAGCATTAAAGTCCTTGTTGTAATTTCTATTTTTGAAAGAAGGATCTCAATTTTTAGTGCAGCTATAGGTCAATGGATTTATGTTTAATCTCCCAAGTGACAACTGAGGATATTTGCTGAATGGCAAAGAGGACTTCAGTTTGATCTTCCATAGGACAGTTTTTATAAGAGATCTAAGGTAGAAAAAATAATGACTCCAAAAGTTTTTCTAATTTCTAAGAAGAAAAACAAACTCACCATTAACTTAATGATTAAATGCATCTATTAGGATGAGCATATTCATTTTAGTTCAAATTTCATTAGAAGCAATTAGTCAGCTCAATGGATAGAATATAGGCATGGAGTCAAGAAAAACCTGGATTCAGATCCATCCTCAGATATTAGTTATGTGATCCTGAACTAATCTTTCTGCCTTTCTGAGTTTCCTCATCTATAAAATGTGGATAACAATAGTACCTATTTCCTAGATTGTTATGGTAATAAAATGAGATAATATCTGTAAAGTGCTTTGCAAACCTTAAAATGCTATATTAATATATAGAAGAATTGTACAATATTGGACTACTTGGTGTTTTGGGGAGGGGTTGGAGGAAGGGAGGGAAAAAAATTTGGAGCATAAGGTTTTATAAGGATGAATGTTGAAAACTATCTTTGCATTGATTTTGAAAATAAAAATCTATTAAAAAACAAAAAAAAAAATAGGGACAGCTAGGTGGCACAGTGGATAGAGCACCAGCCCTAAAGTCAGGAGGACCTGAATCCAAATCTGTCAGACATTTAATATTTCCTAACTGTGTGACTCTGGGCAAGTCACTTAACTCCAATTGCCTCAGCAAAAAAACAAACAAAAACCTCCCAAAATACATTAATAAAACACAAAAATGATTTTTAAAATGCTACATTGATATTAGATATTTTTATTTACAGACAGTTAAGTGGCACAGTGAGTCTCAGCACTGGACTTGAAGTCAAGAATATGCATCATTTTGATGTATTGATGTATTGAATTTAAACCTGGCCTCAGACACTTATGTGTGATCCTGGGCAAGTCACTTAATCCTGTTTGCTTTAGTTCCCCATCTATAAAATAAGCTGGAAAAGAAAATGCCAACTCACTACACTATCTTTGCCAAGAAAATCCCAAATTAGGTCATGAAGAGTCAGACATGACTAAAATGAATGAACAACCAAAATTATTATTATATTTGAGGATTTTATAATCACATCCCTTTATTGACTATGTACTCATTGTAGTAGTTAGCTCCCCTGGTAAATAGTTAGCTTTCTGAGCATCAGGGATATGCTTTAATTCTTTATGCTGCTGCCTGAGTAGTAGGACATTGCTTTGTACCCCATGGGCTCAATAAACACAGGAAAAGCCAGCTGGGTCACAGCTCATATCACTTAGATTTGTTATTGAGTAGATGCAAATAACTCCATTTCGTGCTGACAAAGTCAGACAGGATATTATTGCCGTTGAGACAGGAGAGCACCTAATCGACAAAAGAATCACTGTTCTTATTGAACTTCTTGGAGTAAGTTGTGTTGAAGCCATTCATGTTGTAATAAGATGGAACTGGGGTATTTAGCTTTAAAAAAAAAAGAAGCATATTTCAAGGAATTCTCAATTTTTTTTGTACTCAAGACCTCTTTGGCCATGGTTTGTTGGAGCCTATGAGTTCTTCTCAGAATCATAATTCTTACTGCATAAAATAAAATTGAAAGAAAAATGCTCTAAATTAAGGCAACTCTGTGGTACATTCCGTACCTCTCAGATTGGCTAACATGACAGGAAAAGATAATGATAAATGTTGGAGGGGATGTAGGAAAACTGAGATGTTATTGGTGGAGTTGTAAATTGATTCAACCATTCTGGAGAACAATTTAAAACTATGCTCAAAGGGCTACAACAATACTTTTTGATCCAGCAGTGTTTCTACTAAATCTTCCAAAGAGTGTTATCCAAAGAGATCATAAAAAAGAGAAAAGGGCCCACATGTGCAAAAATGTTTGTGGCAGCCCTTTTTGTAGTGGCAAGAAACTGGAAATTGAGCAGATGACCATCAGTTGGGAATGGATGAACAAATTATGATATATGAATGTTATGGAATATTATTGTTCTATAAGAAACAATTAGCAGGATGATTTCAGATAGCCTGGAGAGACTTACATAAACTGATGCTGAGTGAAGTGACCAGAACCATTGTACACAGCAACGACAAGATTATGTGATGATCAGCTGTGATGGATTTGGCTCTTTTCAACAATAAAGTGATTCAGGCCAATTCCAATAGACTTGTGATAGAGACAGTCATGGGCATCTAGTGAGAAGACTATGGGGACTGAATGTGGATCACGACGCAGTATTTTCACCTTTTTGTTGTCGTTTGCTTGCTTTTCTTTTTCTTTCTCATTTTTTTCCCTTTTTGATCTGACTTTTCTTGCACAGCATAATGAATATGGAAATATGTTTAGAAAAATTGCATATGTTTAACTTATAATGATTATTTGCTATCTGGGGAGAAGGGAGGAAGGAGGGAAAGAGAAAAAATTGGAATACAAGTTTTTGCAAAGGTGAATGTTGAAAACTGTTTGCATGTATTTGGAAAAATAAAAAGTTATTACAAAAAATTCAAAGGACTATAAAGGAAATTGGGGCAGCTAGGTGGTACCATTATTGCACATTATTCCTTGAGTCAGGAAGATTCAAGTTTTGAGGTTCAAATCTGCCTTCAGATAAGTTACTCTGTGATTTTGTTTCCCTCAGTTTCCTCATCTGTAAAATGAGCTGGAGAAAGAAATGGAAAACGACTCCAGTATTTTTGCCAAGAAATTCCCAAAAGAGGTCACGAAGAATTGGAAACAATTGAAATGACTTAACAGAAAAGGAATTTAGTTATATTGAGATACAGTGACCAAAATGTTTTTTTTTTTTTTTAAGTTCTCAGGCCCTTGGCTGAAGAACTCCTGACTTAAAGAGAGAGATGAGTACAATCTTCAAATTGCTCTGCTATATCTCAGTGGACAGAATAAGGAACAGTGAATGAACATTATAGAAAGAAAGATTTCAGTTCCATGAAAAGAGGAACCTTTTTAATAATTAGAATGTTCCCCAAGTGCAATGAGATTCATGAGAAGTTTCCCTATCACTTGAGGTCTTCAAGTAGAGGGTGAAAATTCATTCCAGAAATGATGTAGAGGGATTTTCTGTTTAAGCAGAATCTTAGAGCTTTTCTGTGATTCTTGATTCCTCTCTCCCATAAGATTCCACAGAAAGACCAAATTCAAGTTTTAAAGAGACCACAGTGGCCTTCTAGTTTAAATTGCATATGATCTCCATTATTATAAACTTCATTATATATATATATATAATACTCCAATATTATATACTATGATAATATAATATGTTAATGGCCATCTAATCTTTCTTTGAACACTTCTAAGAAAGGAGAAGTCACCCTTTCCTACTCAGAGACAGCCCGTTTTGGACAGCTAGAATTGTTATGAAGTTTTTCTTCAGATAAGATTTAAATTTAGTTCACTGTGACTTTTCTTTGTGCATTTTTCTCATTTGTTACTTTTGGGATAGGCATAAATATGACTTCAGCTATAGTCCATAAATGGATCTGAGTACTATGGTGACTGGAAAGGGGATATGCACAGAAAACTTGTTTATGTTATTGGAACTATTCAAAGTGATAAAGATTTGACAAAATGGTCAGGGAGGGACTGAAAACTCCTGGGGCTAGCCTCTTTCTCTCCTTTCTCTCTCTCTCTCTTTGTCTCTCTCTCTCTTTATGTGTGTGTGTGTATTTCTGTCTCTTTGTCTTTCTGTCTCTCTCTCTCCTTGTCTCTGTCTTTGTCTGTCTCTGTCTCTGTCTCTCTTTCCTTTTCCCTTTCCCCTTTTAACTTTCATCTTCCTTTGCACCTAAAAAGATTGTGACTAGATTAGAGGAGAAAGAGCTAAAGAATGACTTATCAATAAGTTTCAAAACCATTTTTGAATTTTTAATGTTCTCTAAACCCATGAAATATCAAAGACCATGTACACTTTTTTCTTTGAGTTCAACTTCAGCCTTTAAGAGGTTCTAAAATCACAAACAGAAAGGGGAAGTATTTTCAAGAATCTTTAAAGTATGGGGATTGTGGATTATGAAAGTATTAAGGAAGTAACTGGGACTGAACTGTCAAAGATCTGGGGTAGTATATGGAAAACAGACATCATTTTAAACAATATGCATTCTTTTTATCAACATGAACTGTTTCAATGTGCTAGGAGATGTGATGTCTCTATGACTGCTTGCATGTTTATTTGTCAAAAAATAGTGTTGTATGATAAAGTTTTAGATTTGGAGTTAAAAGACCTTTGTTTCCTCATTTCTAAAATGGGACAGGAAGTCCATGAGATGATTTATTCTGACTTCATATTATATGATGCTAAGTGGGAATGAATTTAAATGATAAAGTCATTTTAGTCCCAGTTCTGCCATCTTTGTGACTTTAGGCAAGTCACTTAGGCGTTCTGATGCTGTTTCCTCATCTACAAAATAGGGACAATAATATTACAATACTTACTTTAGAAAGATGTTTGTGAGACTTAGATAAGACAATGGAATAAAGCATTCTGTGACCATAATAGAGTTGGCTATTGTGAATTCTAGTTTTTGAGAAAGAAGAATTTCTTAACTTTTAGGGCAAACACTGGAATAAAATTCATCCAGTAGATGGGAAAAAGCAGTGGGCTAGAATTCAGAAGATTTGGGTTTGAATTATACCTCTACTATTAACTCACTGTGTAAAATTGGATAAGATAATAAATTCCATTACTTCTCTATTACTTTTGGGATCAAATATAAACTCCTCTAACATTTAGATCCCTTCAAAACTTGATCCCTTCATGCTTTTCCAGTCTTCTCAAACTCTTTTCCCTTCTATAATTTAGCTATGATTGTACCAGCAAAGACTAGTGTCCTACGGCTGATTGTCCTGCATGCCTGAAATGCTCTCTCCTCACCTCTGCCTCCTAACTTTCCTTCTTTCACTGGAAATAGCATGGCCATTGTGCACAGGGTCTAAGTGTGAGAAAATCTGTATATAAGAGTTGGGTACTGACCTGTTTCCAAGTGTCCCCCATCTATGGGGAGTGAGTGATGACTGTCTGTGAGACCAGATTTTATCTTGCATCATGACTGAATTATGAAAGCAAAGTTCTGCTTGGTTTCTGTTTTGGGAATAGATCTTCCAAAGTGGGTAGTAGAGGTAATCTAGGTAGATGTTAATTGTATTGTTACACTAGCAAGATGCTGTATACATAGTAAATGCTTAATAAATTTGTTGAATGTTGAATAAAAGGCAGTTTGCCACAGAACAGAAAACCTCTATAGATTACCTGCAGCATTTTTTCTTTCTGGCTGTTTTTGATATAGCACATAATGAACATGAAATGTTTGCTGAATAGTACAAGGTATGAATGAATTTTCTGGCTTGAATAGACACTCTCAGCTTTCTCCCAGGAAACAGAGATAGTCTGGGTCTCTGAATTTCTAACAACATAGTCCCAAATATAATGGCACATTTAGCAAGGATTTTTCAATTTAGTTCAACAAGTATTAAGTTTTCTGTTATGCTCAATGACAGTCACTATCAACTTACAGAATTAACTGGAGAAAAATGTTTTGTGAATCTGTTGTGTGAATTTATATAGATAAGTCTCTCTACAAATGTGAATTGCTATTTTTGTTACTGTAATAATCATTGAGGATTTTTCCATTTATGAAGGCTATTGAACCCTGGGAATGTGGATTTAAAGACAGGAATTATTGAATAATTGCCTCCGTTCTCTTCTCTACTTTGACTATGAAGATCTAGTTATGGAAACATACTGGGATGTTTTCAGTTCAGTTATGCCTAAAAACAGGGACAAATTGATAGGACAACTTTGGAAGGAGCATCACATGTGAAGTTGGCTCAGTAGTAGCAGGAGGAAGCTGTGCTTTATGGAGATAAGATACTAGATGCCTTTTCTGGTGGAAGCGGTAAATAGTTATCAGACCAAAAAATTGGGGACAGGCACTGTTAGGGGGAGGGGTGAAGAAAGTGAGATGAAGCTAAAAATTCAATATGAAACCTATTAAAAACTTGGTGGCTTCTATTGTCTCCAAAAATAAGCTTGGAAATTCATAATGATGTATGGAATTAGAAACCAGGACCCTTGGTTTTGCCATTAATATATTTTGCCTTTAAGAAAGTAATTTTCTGGGGTAGCTAGGTGGTGCAGTGGATAGAACACCAGCCCTGAAGTCAGGAGGACCTGAGTTCAAATCTGGTCTCACACACTTAATATTACCTAGCTGTGTGACCCTGGGCAAGTCACTTAACCTCAATTGCCTAAGCAAAAAAAAAAAA
>JAJPUD010010610.1:0-55472 GCA_023553655.1 Myrmecobius fasciatus | reverse complement strand
CACACACACACACACACACACACACACACACACACACACACACACACTAAAAACTTTTTCCAGGAGGAAATACAAAAAACCTTCTGTCTCTTCAAAATCCGGTCCCAAAGAACCCCTCCAGCTTTATAATAGCTTCATAGTATAGTGCTTCCCTTGCTGTACATTTTTGTTTTCATACTATTCTGCTCATAGGATATTTTCCATCCATGTTGACTATAATTTACATTGATGACAAATTAATAAGGATGCATAATTAGCTTTATCAATTTTCCTACTTGTAACTATGAATTTAATCAATATTATTACAAAGCATCTTTGGTGGGTACAAATACTTCATAGCAATTATAATATAATGCAGGTAAAGGGATCCATCTTCATCTCTTCTTTTAATATATAATATGTGTCTCTGGATAAGTTATTTAGTACTTCAGTACCTCAGAAAGCACACTAGGATTTCTCTCTTAAGTTATAGCGGATTGTGAGCTCAAGTAATTATAATAACCATTAATTCATTGTTTTTATTTTTATTTTTTGCTGAGGCAATTGGGGTTAAGTGACTTGCCCAGGGTCACACAGCTACGAAATATTAAGTGTCTGAGATAGGATTTGAACTCAGGTCCTCCTGACTTCAGAGCTACTGCTTTATCCACTGTGAATCTACTTGTGCCTAATTTATTGTTTTTAGTTTGGCAAAACACTTTTTATAATTTTTCTCATTGACCTTCATGACAACTTCATGATTTAATCCTGATGGTTTCTTTTCTTTTTTTCATTTTTTCTTCTTAATTTACAAAGAGGAAACTGAACATAAGAAAGTTTAAATGATTTGCTCATGCTCATTTAAAGAGCACACAATCAATGCTTAATGTATAATTTGAACTTGTATCTTCCTGACTCCAATTTCATTATTTTTATCCATTATGCAAATAGTATCAAACTTGGGGCCCATGGATCTCTTATAATATGCAAAACACTCTTGAATAGACAGAGCCAGATTAAAAGGTAATTGTGACATATTTAGAAAAATAAATAATGTTCATTTGTGTCTTTTAGTTTGTCAGTATGCAATCTACAGAAATTCACTATTTACATTGATAACTGCATACTACTACCTAGCTTTTGAATAAGTAGTCTTCATCAAAGTGAAACATATTCCAATTATTTTTTAAATTGTTACAATTGCTACGCTAATTTGTTTGAAATCTAGTTTTTTTTTCTTTTTTAAAAATGAAATTTTTATTTTTTTGCCTGCTAAGCACATGCCAACATGTGTATGTTTGTGATATAGTATAATTCTTTCACTATATAACCCTATGATAGAATTACATTTGAACTTAGCAGTAAATGTGAATATTCTTGATGAAATCACTTCTAAGGTAATATTTTTGACATTGTTGAAATGTTAAAGAAAGAAATGGATAAATTTTAACTAATTTGATTAGTTTTTTTAAAAGTTCCTGCAAAACAAAAGATTTTCCATAACACAAATTAAAATGGCATGAGCCATATTCTCTTGGCAGTAGATGGATGTTATATAACTCTATTTGACAAATTCCTCCCACTACATATAGTAAAATATCTCAAGTAAGTGTGTTCTATACTACTGTTTGATAGAAAGGGCTTGGCTTACAATATATGTACAGTATGGCATGGTGGACAGAGAATGACCTTGGAGTGAGTAAGATGAGAGTTCTGAAATATGTTGGATATAAGATCCTGAGGAAATCATGACAGGTCCCAGTTCCCTGGGCAATTCTCCAAGACAATAAATTGTAAACATGGATGGATCTGCTTTGGTAGCAGGAGTTTTTCTATCATGAGTTCCCTGTATCAATGCCATCACAACACAATCAAAAGAGTATGCAATGATCTGTGATACCTTTCAAGAAGGGTCATGCTGAACTCCCATCATCTGCTAATGAAAAAGTAAATAAAAGTTCCAGGAGACTCTTTTCATCTATCTTAGAATTAATTAAGGAATAAGATAACATTAAATAATGAAATTTCAAAGCAATGGTCAAGATGTCCTTCCCATTTGGAACTATGAATCACAAAGAAGCTGTCACTGGAATATGAAATGCTGTAACGTTGTACTTCGAATCAGTAGGAGTAGGTTTAAATTCTAACATTTATTACTATCTGTCCATGAGCAAATCATTTAACCACTCTGGGGCTTGTATTTTTCATCCATAAAATAAGTGTTTTAATAACACTTAGAGTATCTACTTCATGAGGCTAAGGTAAGGTAAACATTGCAAACCTCAAAGAGCTATATAAATTTGAATCATAATGACTTTCTAATCAGATAGCTGATTCTGCCAGTTCAACATACCATGAATTCCTTGGTAGGTGCATTCTAAAAAATCAGAAGTATCTTCAGTTTTTGCCACTAGCAGAATGCTAAATACTTCCCAAAGAGAGAAGGAAGAATTGGAGATGCCATGATAAGTGACTGGTACATTATTCCCTTGAATGTGATGACTGTCAATGGGGATCATGTGTAGTTCAACACCCCTTCATTGAACTGAATTGTATCTTGGCTCTATGCCCAGTTGATGAGAAGTGAATTGTATAAACTCCTACCCATTTCATCCGAAACCTTTGGAAATATCTATGTCACAAAGGAATCTTCATGAGATACTTATATTAAGTGCCTTCACAGAGAGAGCATAACTACACAGAATAAAGAATAATATAAGCTTGAATGTTTAAAGGTGGTCTTTAACAAAGACCGGAAATAGTTTTCTATTCATTTTTGTAGGAAGAAGGGGTAGAAGATTTCATCAAACCTGAATTTATGTAAATCTAAAGAAAAATTCAAGAAGGTAGAATTAAATGGACGTCAATGAAAATAGAATAACTGTGATATATCCCAGGGAGAAAATATTATCTCTCTCTTTAACATTTGTTTTCTAAAGCAATTATTGTGTTCTAAAGCAATGTATTGTTAGATGTCAATATCTTCAACTTCAACAGTCCCATTCTATCCTGAAATCTGTGTGAACAACATATCATAATTATTCTTTGAATCCTTATTCCTTTTGATATTTATATTTTATCTGGTTTATATAATATAGTTGAATTGTTCTTTTAGGAACTTCACAAGACCGAAAGATAAACCTGCACTATCCTTTTGGGAATTCCATAAGCAAGGTATTCATTGCTACAAATTCTTATTTGGGGGCTGAATACTGTAGGTTGTTCTTTCATCTGAAAAGAGTAATGCTCAAAAGTGGCAACTAGTTTGCAAATTTTCTTCACTACTCTTTTCTGTTTTGTAGATTTTGGAAGACAGGTTCTATGCTCTCTAAAGGAATTTATTTCTTTTGTGTTTTCCCCCAGAGTCCCATACTCTGAATATAGACAGGAGATATATTACTAGTGGGGAAGATAAGCCCAAAACCTGAACCAGAGAACAATATACACTACATAATAAAGTGTTAAGTCAGTATTGCTCAGACAATAGATGCAAAAGGAAGGAGACATTAGTGTGAGGCAGAACAGTCAGAAAGGATGAAGGGATTTTGCCTTGAAGAATGGATAGAATTTAAACAGATGGAAGGAAGCTGAGGGCTAAGGAGTGAGTGGGAGAGGAGGAGGAATTCCCTTCTGAGTGAGCCCCACTCAAAGGTATGGATATAGGAATTAGCATGATTAATATAAGAAACAGTGAGGAAACTGCCAAACAAAAGCTGAAAGAGGTATGACTTGATAAGTAGACTAGAACCATCCATACGTTATGGAGAACCCTGATAGCTAGACAGACTATTCAAAATATATCACAAAATACATATCAGAAAACAAAAGTCTTAATTATCATTCTTTGAGACAGAAAATCTGGAAGAAAAGAGTAGAAAAGTCAAGAGGAACATTAGAATGGTTTGCCCCACCCTCCAGTCACATCCTTTAAATGCTTTGTTACCAATAAGGAATGGGAGAGAGAAAGGGAGGATTTGTCTGTCTCTGTGTATCTGAAAAAAGGTTTTTATTCTCCTCCTACCCCACCTCTTTCTCCAATGCTCTGTTGCAGCTGGAAAATATTAGAGAAACTCTCTATTAGTTCCCTGTCTGTCCTTTATCATCTGTAAAATGGGAAGACAATGTTCCTAGATCTAGAAATTCTTTTTTATTTTTTTTTTAAATTTACTACAGTATTAAAAATAAGCCTTCTGACCTCTTTCCCCCCCTTCCTCAATCTTTGCCTCCCTTCACCCTCTATCATTGAAAAGTCAGTTCTGGCAGAGGGAATAGCAGCTAGGCTCTTCTCCTAGCTGGAAGCCACTGGCAAAGACCTGGATGCAGGTGCAAGGAACCTCAAGAATTTATTCAAAGGGATTTAAGTCAATATCTACTAACTGTTGTAGTTCAACTTAAAAAATAAACTATCTCTTGAAATTGATTATGTAGAATTATCATATAAAAATAGACTCCCCCCTTTTCATTGATGTCATAAGTTTTTCAAGTTTTCCTACACCCTTGTCCTTTTTTTTCCCAAACTCCAAGTAATCTAAATCTTTGGGGCAATTCACTGATAATAATTAATATTGTATTCATATTGCTTTGATCTGGAGGTGAGAAAAAGGGGTATTATAAAGTAAGATCAAAGTAAAACAAAGTAAAGAGCAGTAAAATTCTTGGGTTATCAGCCTTCCAAACAATTTTAAATCTTATATAATTAAATCAAGAGAACTTTTTTAAATGGCTAATATAAAAAAAGTCAGGTAGGTGGTAAAGTATAATTTCTGCTTCAAATACTTTCTATGTGACTCTTGTTTCTTTCACCCTCAATTTTCCCTTCTATGAATTGGGACAATAATACAGCCTCATCCAGTTGTTGTGAAGATGAAATGAGACAATTTATTTCAAGCACTTTGCAAATCTTAAAGTACTATATAAATGATAACTACTAGGAGTGTTATGTATCTTCCTGTAATTCTTGGAGATTTGTGATCTGGGTGAATTCTCATCCTTTTTTGTTTCTAAAACAGTTACTAATTTAGAATATTTTTATGTGTAAAAATTTTGGCTCAAATCTAAAAAATGAAAATCTCAACTGTGCTGCTAAATTTTATCTTAAAACACATCATTACTTTATGTAGTTTTTACTGATGAGTATTTTTGCTAGGTTTTTTAAGACCTCGAAGGAGCATAGTATAATTGAAGTTAGGAGACCCTGGTTTAGGTTTCTGCTCAAATGTGACTAGCTTTATGACAATTAGCCAGTCATCGAAAACCTTTTAGAATGAATTTCCTTACCTTTAAATGAGAAAATAAGAACAATGTGTGTGCTCTCTACTTAATAGCAATGAGTATGTATGTATTTGTGCACATATATATGTTCTTGTGTGTATTTACACATATATATGTGAATGTGTGTATGTGTATTGAGCATATTTATAACTGAGATGATAAACATGAGTTTTGTAACTTTTCAGCCCTTTGTTATACTTCCTGGAAGTCTAAGTAATGAGTATACTTACTCTTAATTGCTTTCAACACACTTACATGAATGCTACATTCAGTTGAATTATTTCCTGGATTCCCTCTAATTAATATGAAAGCAGCTGTTTTAAGATCTGCACTGATTAACAGTTGCAAGACAGCTAAATGCCTAGTACAAGAAAAGCTTTCTGAAGCCTAAGTACATTCATCCACATAATTTTGTCTTTCAGGCATCAACATTTCTAAAAGGAACTTCTATTTTTAGTATGCCTCTTTTTTATTTGTTTACAAAATTCCACTGGTCTTTTACTTTACAGACGGAACTCTCAGCCAAATGTATTTTTATAAATAATTTGATGAAATGTTATATAAATTCCATATATCAAATATGAAAACTAATATTTCCCTTTAAAATTCAGTTGCAAGAAAGAAAAATAAAAACAAGCTTAAGCTTGTGGTATGGGATATTTTCTTGAGAGTCTTCTTGATTCACAAGAATAAAACAGTTTGCATTGTACAAATTTTGAAGTAAATATGTGAGTAAATTTAAGTGAATGACTACCAGGTAGATATTAAATTATCATAATCACAGTTTAGCTAGAACTTCTTAGAATAGTAAGCTGAATTGTATATACTGCATGATATTTGAAGAATTCTCATGGCAATAAAATACAATATACTTATTTTCTCAGAATATTTTATAAGGAGTATCCCTTTTGTTCCTCTTCTCCTCTCTATAAGAACTATATCAGTTTCCAACCTGGATTTAATGACCAAATTATATATCCCTTAAGATTAAAAACACAAAATGAATAAAAACATTAAGTCTTCTTCTACCATTGACTAAGGCACAATCTGATACAAAATATGGCATCTTTGTTAACTGTGATAACTATTTAAGGTCATAAAATATAATTTAATAAGCCATTATTACATAATTGTTCTGAAATTAATAAAACTTCCAGTTCAACATTTTAGTCATTTATAAACTGAGAGATTTACCTGGTTATTGAGAGGTTACATGACATGCACATGGATTCCACCATGTAGAAATGTCAAGATTGAACCCAGGTTTTTAATTTTTTTAAGCTATACACACACACAGAGACACACACACACACACACAGAGAGAGAGAGAGAGAGAGAGAGAGAGAGAGAGAGAGAGAGAGAGAGAGAGAGAGAGAATATTCCTCTTTTTTTGGCTTTAATATCTAAAGATTTTAAATGAAGTCCTATTTTCCTTTTATTATCATTACTGGCAAAAAATATATATATATTTTTTTAAAAAGCTAGACACAAAGCAATCCAAAAAGGCATTTAATTGTCTGTTTTTTCCATTTTCCCTATATGGGTTAGTAGTATTAGTAGGATATTACTTATAATACTTTAATATGTCTTCAAAACTAAGAGTTCACTTAAATTCAACAACAATCTAAAAAAAAATTTCATTAAAAATAATCTTTCAAAACAGTCTGCTAGACCCTGGGTCAGGCTAGATCTAACTACAAAGGTCCTATGTCATCAAACAAAAAATCTGATGAGAAACCTGGAAGTGGTTTGGCAGAAATTATATTTAAATAAACATTGCACACTATATGCCATCATGATAAGCTCCAAATGATATATGATCTAGATATAAATAATTACATTACAAACAAATTGGAAAAATTGGGAAAGGAATACGGTTTTACTACTATGAATAGGGAATATGTTATTGAATTAATATGGTATAAAGATCACAGGGAATTAAAATAGTTTTGATTATGCAAGACTATTGTACTAACAAAACAATGCAGCTAAAATTCAAAAATTTTGATTGGTTGATTAGGATAAAGATCTTTGCATCAAGTATCTCTGATAAAGGTCTTACCTAGTAGATACATAGGAAACTGATTAAGATAAATAATACAAAAGAGAGATGACCACTATTCTTTGAATCAACAATGCAATTACTAGATATAGTCCACAAAGCTATCAGAGAAAGAGGAAAAGCATCCCCCTGTCCAAAAGTACAGTACTTTCTCCCCCTTTTACTAAAGAACTAGAAATTAAAGAGAGTGAGGGCAGCTAGGTGGCGCAGTGGATAGAGCACCAGTCCTGAAGTCAGGAGAACCTGAGTTCAAATTTGGTCTCAGACACTTCCTAGCTGTGTGACCCTGGGCAAGTCACTTAACCCCAATTGCCTCAGCAAAAAGAAAAAGAAAAAAAAAGAAAGAAATTAAAGAGAGTGTCAGTTAATTGTGAAATGGCTGGACAAATCATGATATATGGTTGTAATGGTACTGTAAGAAATTACTAAAAGGACAGATTCAGAGAAACTAAGGCAAAATATATGAACCGATGAAGAATGTAGTAAAAAGAATCAAAAGAAAAATTTATATGTTCTTTTAAAAGAATTGTGAAGGAAAATAACTTTCAGTCAACCAACCAGCATTCTTTAAATACCTCCTATGCCCTAGGCACTATCTAGCACAAGGGATATAAATTCAATCAATGAAACAATCATGATTCACATAGAGAATATATTCTGATGCATTCTAATTGAGACGACAATTATGCATGTTTATGCACAGAATAAAGATAAAGAGAAATAATACAAATGAAAATGGCTAAAAAGAAAGTAGTCTGGGAAGGACAAGTCTAATAGTAGAGGGAGCACAGAGCATACATCCAACACACCTTGAATTTTGAAAAAAGAGAGAGATTCAATATGTGAAGAGTGAGTGCATAGGAGACATAGGAGATGTCTAGTCCAATGGCATGGAGATGGCAGATGGAATGTCATATGTGAAGAATGCAGAGGTCAGTTTGACTGGATCACAGTGTGCAGAAAGGGAAGTATTGTCCAGTAAGGCTAGAAAAATAGGTCTTTGAAAGTTCAAAAGAGGAATTTGTATTTAATCCTAAGGGCAGTAAGAAATCAACTTTTGGCTTAAAAAATGCTAATAAGTGAAATGGCTAACCATTGGATTCCTAGAGACCAGTCATGAAATATGTTTTTTATCTATTGACAGGGATGATGGACTAAAGGTATAAAGGACAGATGCATTTTCTGATTGTGCTAATTCATTACAAGGGATTTTTTTTTCTTCTTTGGGGCTAAGGAGAAAGATGAATTTTGGGGAGAAAGGAGGTTAATGATATTGATAATAAAAAAAGAAAGAAAATATCTATGAAATATATAAAGAAAATGAACAATCAGCAGGTTTAAAGGGCAAATCACAAATGAAACAACTTTGAAGATTAATCTAATGAATAGAATATATGCATAAAAATTAACTATATTAATTTTAATAAAAGCTATCTATACAAAATCCTATATTAACGTCTATTGGTATTTGTCAAGCTCAGAATAGCAAAGAAATAAATGCATGAGTAACTAAACTAGTAGATAAGTAAAAGAATAAATGATTAAATTTATCAATTAATTAGTTGAGAGATATGTTTTATTAGGCTTGATATAAGGCACTGAAAAAAAAAATGAACACAATAAGGGAAAAATCAAAGCCCAGATCCAGTCAACTACAAATATTCCAATATAGTCGACAGCAATCCATTAATGAATAGTCTTTGATAAATCAGATGTTACCTTTAATGTTTATTGTATCACAATATGCTATAGCTTAGTTAAAAAAAAAAAAAAAGAAGGAATTTCAGGCAAGAGAATTTTGTCAGTAAACACCAAGAACTTTGATAATGAATGGAATATAAACAGAATGAGGAATAAAGTAATTTGGCTTCAATGAAGAATTTATATAGATTAGTAAAACAGAGCAGAGTGGTTAATTGGACTCAGACATTAAAGACCTTTGAGTGATAGCCTAAGTAGTTTATATTTTGTTTTGTAAACAGTGGAGAGCCATTGAAAATCTTTGAGCAAGGGAGTGACATGCATAGAGCAGTAAGTTGAGGAAAATCAATTTGACAATGTTTTTGTAAATGATGCATTACAGATTTATTAAATGGAATTGCAGAGTTTATTAGAAAAGTTGATTTAGTCTATATCAGAAGTAATGAGATTAAAATATACAGGAATAAGAATGTCTGAGAGAGGAGTTGATCTTGAGGAAAAGATTAGGACTTTATTTTAGACATGTAGAATCTGAGGTGATAGTGGAATAGTGAGGGAGAGATATAGCAAGCAGTGAGAATTGTGGACCTGGAGGTCAAAAGAAATTCCAGAACCAGCCAATAATAAGAATTTACCAGGAAAATTAGAAGTATTTAAAAATAAGTATAAAGTCACAAGAATAATTAAAATTGAAGTCTAGGAATAATCACTAGGTGAAAAAAAATGAGAATACCTATAATAGCATTTAGTGATCAAAATTTTTCACCTCATAAACCCATCTGAAGTTTATTTTCTAATCAAAATTATAATACTTCAATGGATCAGCTTATAGATTTTTAAAATCTAATTAATAAAAAGCATAGCTTTAATGAAAAAGCTATCCTTCCTCAATAAAAGTCTTTTAATCTGGGATTTTTAAATTAACCATCAATTTGAGGATCATGACTGTATGCAGATGTTTATCACAATGTTAAGTGTAGTTATCAGAATTTTATGAACATTTACTTTAATAAAGTTTTGCTTGAGTGATAATTAAATTTTAAAATCTCATTTGAAAATGCATATAGCAGAACCCCATTAGGCTCTTTACATTAATTTATATACAGATATACAGCATGCTTATGAGATAATACTCCTGACTTGATGTGCAGAGTATGCTCTAGTATGCCTGTATCCTGACAAATAACTTTACATAGGATGAAAGAAGAGTCTATTGTATGCGATCACACATGCCCATAACTTAAAGCATCTGACTACAAAATAGGTAATGAAACATGTTATACCCATTTTAAGGATAAGAAAATAACAATAGAAAATAGCCAGAGAGATCCATATAACTATGGAGCTAGAAAACGCAAAAGTCAAAATAAATATTCAGTTCTATGTTGTTTGATCACAAATCCAGTATTCTTTCCCTAAAAGTAGGTATTAAAAGTATCCCCAACATCAGTTATTAAAAAATCTGTTGAATTTATATAGTCTGACTTAAGAAAACAAAGAACTCAGACTGATTTTATTTTCAAATAGAATATTAGAAAAATAATTTCAAGAAAACATATACATGATAATTTTATTGTTCATTTGAAAGGAATAGCAAATTATGCTTAGTAGATATGCAGTTCTATGTTCAATCATCTTTTTATTGTACTGTTATTGAAATGCTTGCTTTAATTCATAAATATTAATGTAAAAATAAAATAAAAATAAGAAAATATTACAAATCTAAATTAGGAAATATTCAAAAATTTATTTGAATTGCCCTTCTTTAATATTATAATTGTATAGGGCAGCTAGATGGTGCAGTGGATAAAGCACCAGCCTTGAAATCAGGAAGACCTGAGGTGAAATATGATCTCAGACACTTAATACTTCCTAGCTGTTTGATCCTGGGCAAGGCACTTAACCCCAATTGCCTCAGGGGAAAAAATTATAATTATATTTTAAATCAAGCCCTTAATTCCATAGAATTTTATTAAGACCTTCTGTATGGAAAACTGTTGTTTTCTGCAAATAAAATGAAAGATAACCAAGATTTTTCAATAAGCACAAGAAAACAAAAGAGCATATAATAAGTAGAAAACTATTTTAAGTCAGTATACATTCAACCACATGTTATTTGCATTGCACTTTTATCATATCAACAGCTGAAGTTTGTCTTTTGTAAAGGGCAGAACCCTATAAGGATAAGAAAGTTAGACAAGGTTTTTGCAAAAGAAGTGGTTCTGCTGGGTAAATACTCTTAAGTTCAAAGGAAGTTGCTTCCAATTTCCTTTTTAATGCAGAGGGCTATGTTGGTGAGTAAGTAGACAGAAGCTTAGAAGACCAAGACAGAAACAGTAATGTTTAGGATAACTAGATTAGAAAATAAAAAGCTGAGTGAAATGAGGAAAGAGATAAATTGGAAAACACAAAAGCAGTCCATGTGATAAGAACTCAGACTAGTGACAGGAATAACAAAGAGCAAAGCCTGAAAAATGTGTAGGAGTGAGTAATTAATTGGTAGATGTGCTAACTAATTGCATGAAAATGAAATGAAAGAATGTCAAAGATAACTTTTGGGAAGGAAGAAGATTAATGACAAGAAAGTTAAATAACAATGATAAAGCACTTTGAAAACCTTAAAATAGTATATATTTTATTAAATTCTATTATTAAAAGTAAAATTGAAATATTACCTATAGCTAGGCATCTGTATATACTTAGCAATATTTGAATGGAATTCCCTTTGTGGTAATACCCATCAGAAGGACTGAGGTTCTCTCTAAATAAAATATATTTTTATATGTCAGAGAGTGGAATTTCTTAGCACTAAAAGTATTTGCAAGAATCAGCAGTGTAATGTGGTTAGTTCACTTTTCAATTCATTAAAAGAATCTGAGAGTTGTGAACAAGGAAGGTTATAGACCACTTCTTCTCTGTCTGATTAGACCTCATCTGAAGTATTATGTTTATGCCCAAACTAAAAAAGGATTAAGAAGTAAAGGAATGAAAAATATTGTCTTACAGCAAATACTTGATCATGTCTCTGCTCTACTCAAATGCCATTTCTTCCCTATCACTTCAGGATGAAATAATCTAGTGTTCTAAGCCTTAATAACCTACTATTCTATACACATCTTTTCAGTTTTCTTTCACCTTACTCTCCCAAACACTGAAAGCTCATACACACGTATAAACACACACACAAGCACTTACACACACATACACACATGCACACACACACACACACACACACATACACCATTTCACTCCAATCACACTAACTTCTTTGCTGTTTCTCAAAAAAAGACACTCCAACTTATTTTCACTAGCTATCCTTCATTCATGGAATATTTTACCTCTTCATATCTGTCTCTTAGTTTCCCTGTTTTCCTTCAAGTCCCAATTAAAATCCCAATTTCTAAAGAAAGATTTTTCTGATCTCTATTAATTTTAGTGCCTTTCTCTGTTAATTATTTCCCTTTTATCTTGTACAGAGCTTGTTTCTATATACTTCTTTGTATATTATGTACTCCATTAGATAGTGAATTCCTTGGAAGACAGGAATTTTTTTTTTTCCTTTCCTTGTATTCTTACCTCTTAGCATAGCACCTATTACATAGTTGATGGTTAATAAATATTTATTGACTGCTTGTCTGATGTCATATGATGATCAGCCAAAGGAACTATATATGTTTAACCTAGAGAAAACTCAAGCATGTATATGATAGTTGTTAATAAGTTAAAGAGTTGTCTTGGTGAAAATGAATCAGATTGTAGGCCTTTTCCCCCTTACCATTAGGAAATAGAATTAGGAGCAATGTGTAGAAGTTTCAGAATTATATATTTTAGTTGTATGTAAAGAATAATATCTTAATACTTAAAGCTATGCTAAACCGGAAAGTTCAACCATAGGAAATAGGGTTCCCCTTCAATTAAGATGTTTAAGCAATGGCTAGATGAGTATCTGGGTAGATTGCTCTTTCCTTCCTCCCTCTTTCCCTCCCTCCCTCCCCTTTTTTCTTTCTTCTTCCCTCCCTCCCTCCCTTCTTTCTTTCTTTCTTTGTTTCTTTTCTTTCTCTTCTTCTTTCCTTCCTTCTCCTTTCTTTCCCAACCCCTAGTTTTGCCTTTACTTTCAGATGACCCCTTAAGGGAACCACAAATCATATTAACTGAGATACTTATTGCAAATATTTATTCTTTAATTAACATATTTTTGAGTGATCATGATATGCAAGACATTGTAGGAAACACAAAGAAGGGAACCAAATAGTTGTAGATATCTTTACTTTATTTATTTATTTATTGCTTTTTGCTGAGGCAATTGACGTTAAGTGACTTGCCCCAGGTCACACAGCTAGGGAATGTTAAGTGTCTGAGACCAGATTTGAACTCAGGTGCTCCTGATTTCAGGGCTGGTGCTCTATCCACTGCACCACCTAGTGGCCCCGATATCTTTATTTTAAATGGTAGCATATTCAAACATTTATTAAAACCACTAACACACTACAAATAATACATAAAAACAAATAATTTTAGTAGATATATATTATAAAAAGGGACATCATTATTTAAGTTTCACAAAACAAATATAATTTAGCTTAAAAAGAAAGTAGTAGTATCATTGTATCACATCAGCATTAATCAGTTTCTTACAGTAAACATACATATAACAGCTATGTTCCTAAAACAGAATCACTTTATATACACTACAAAGCACTAAAGAAATGTTTTGTAAATCACATTATTATGATGCAAAAAGCTAGTTTCTAATTAGCTGAGATATTTAAACTAAATCTATTTGGGCTCCTTTTGTTTTTACTTAAGTAAAAATGTACATAGACCTTGTTAAATATAATCAAAATTAGATTTAATGGTTAATGAATATTTAAAACTTACCTCACAGAAATTTTGTATCCAGAGAATTAATAATTGTCAACCCTGAATCTCAAAATTCTCTCCAAAGTTTCATGTAAAAATAAAAATAAATAAATAAATAAATACAGCACTGAAAAAAAGAATCATTCTGAAGTATATATGGTTTCAAATGACTGACAAATTGCTTCAGATTGTACACTGATGGTCTTACAGAAATTTATTTCAGAAGTTAACAAGCCAATCATTCCTCTGAGATCCTCTCAGGATTTCATCCAGATAAAGAAAAAAAATTAAGGTTTTCATAACTATTTGATCCAAGATAAGCCTGTAACTTCCCTCATTCCTTTCCCCCCTCATTTGTAAAATGGAGATAACAACACCTATTTCCCAGGAGTGCTATAAAGCAAAATAAGAAAATATTTGTAAACCTCAGTTAAAAACTCTAATGCACCATATAGAAATTTATTATTGTTATTATTATTATTATTACCATTATATTTTGGTTGTATTTGAAAATCTAGAAATGTATTTCCCTTCATAAGAGTTTTCAGAGTTATTTTGCCAAGTATCAAATAATTTATTGAGTAGACTATAGGAGAGATACTTGTTCAGGTATAGGTTAGACTAGTCAGCTGCTTATTTGGCTGTGGAATTCTGTGATTCCACTATCACATTCCCAAATACATCTTAAGTATATTCCATTGATTCCTTGAGTAAAACCTTATTGAGCACTTATGTTTGACCTTATACAAGTCACTATTTTATGATTCATTTTCCTCATTTGTAAAATGGAGTTGGAGTAAATGATGCCTAATGTCGTTTTCATCTTTAACAGTTTTTATTTTTGACTTACCATTGGCAAGACAGTTTGCTAAACTCTATGAAAGATACTAAGCTGAAGAAAGTATGGTCCTGCACAAGGTGTTTTTAATATAACATACACATTATTATTCAAGTGTACATGGTTATAATGCCAGAGAACAAAACTAGAGGGGGAAAAAAAAAAACTGAGTTTGGAATATAATTTAGGGGAAATTTCTAGGGACTGCTCCACAGGACACTGAAATCTCTAGTACAAACTTTTCTTATCTCCCAAGTGATAACCCTTACCCTTGTGAGGTTAATATTGGTCACTTATCATTTCATTTTTTTTTTTGTCAGAAGTATTCTCTAGTGATAACTATCAGAATTATTATTATATTTCCTTCCTGGTCTCTGTGACATCAGACTTTCCGAATTGTAGTAATATCTGAGCAAAGTGACAAGTATTGTGCTTGAGCAAATGAGTGTTGGATACAATTCAAAATATATAACTGGATAAAAGCTTGACTTGGTAGTGAGATTATATGAAGACACATACAACCTGAGTGGATCATGGTATATACAGTTAGTCAATTTTTCAATGATCTGAGCTAATGGGGAGGAGCCAATTACATTATATTATATAGCAGACAGTAAAGTATTTTATTTGTCTTTGATTATATAATATAGTAGATAGTTAAATGATTTTATGTCTTTGAAATACATCAGATGCTTTTTTTTTTACTGTGGTGTCATCCTAAATAAATTTAATTTGTACTAATATTAAAATTAATGTTTGTATCTGAAGCATAAACAAAAGTTTCATAGGGGAGAAGAGAGAAAGAGGATTGCTTAGAGGACAATTTTCTGCAAATAGAGAACAAAATGGATATTTTACAAACTGTCAATAGTTGAATATTGGGGGCAGCTAGGTGGCATAGTGGATAGAGCACCACCCCTGAAGTCAGGAGGACCTGAGTTCAAATTTGACCTCAGACATACATCCTGGCCGGGTGACTCTGGGCAAGTCACTTAACCCCAATTGCCTTAGCCAAAAAAAAAAAAAAAAAAAAAAAGTTGGATATTGAAAATTGTATGCTTTTTTTAAAAATGAAAAACAGAGACCAACAAATCTTTTCTCCCTCCTCAAATTTGTAATTTTTATCATAATATAATTATATAATATGACATAAAAACCACTCAGCATTTTGTAATGCTAAAAAGAGGTGGGAGGTAATTTTAAACTTAAATGGTCAAAGAAAGGCACTGTTATTGTCTTGAACAAAAGCTCAAGTGATAGGATTAGTTACACTGATTCTAGAGAAAATACAGGCTCAAATTGTTCTGATTATCAAAGTGAGAAAACTGCAGTGGAAGTAATCAGAAAATATTGCAACTTGGAACAGATCATCAAATCTGCCTTTTGAAATGAGGCTTTAAAAATAGTTTAATAAGTTGTTTTCAGTTCTTATTTATACACAGGACCAAAACAAAGTTGTATTAAATCAACAAGTATTAATTAAGTGGCTACTATGCACCAACCTCTTTGTTAAAGCATTTGGTTATAAAAGCTAATAGTAGTTCCTGCTTCCATGGAACCCACAGTCTAATTAAAGAAAAACAATATGCAAACAATATAAATACCACAAATAATATTAACTGGAAATGATCATCAGAGGGAGACCCCTAACATTAAAGGGGGGTGTGTGGCTGACTCAGGAAAGTCTTCAAGTAGAAAGTGATATTCTAGCTGATCACTCAAGGAGGCTAGGATGGCAGGAGACAGAGATGAAAAGGAAGAGAATTCCAGGCAAGGGGGATATATAGACTATGAAAATGGACTGATCCCATAGATGGAGAATTGTTTGCATTCTATGAGAGAGTTCATGGAAGGTTCACTATTAAATGAAAAATTTTGGTAAGGCAGTCACAAATTGTTTATGACCAGTCTTCATTTAAATATAGGTCAATTGCATTATTAGAAAGCTTTGCATTAGTGTACACATAATAAAGTATTTAAATACACCAATGCAAGTAGATGTTCTTACATGCAGTTTAAATAGGAAGCTATGGGATCAAACAAATGTGATTTTCAACCTTTAAATGTTAACTTACTAAATAAATATGCTGAGAACCAGAAAATTATTATAACAAATAGGAATCAATAGAATTATGAAGACCTAATAAAAAGAAAAAAAAACCCACACACACAATACATACATCATTTAAACATTTTAGTTAATAGAGACTGTTGTATTTCATTGCAATTTATGAATTTTAGAAAATAACAAGTCATATATCAAAGGAAATATGTAAAAACATTTTATAAACTACTAATTTTCACTAGCTAAAACTATCCACATTTAAGTTTTGCAGAAGTCATCCATTCTATGCCATTCTGTTAGTCAATGTGAGAATTGATTTAATGAAGAGAATAGATATTAACTCAAACTATACTAGTAGCAACTTTCAGGGGTGATATCTTCACTGATGACTACACCAAAGTTTCCACCAAAGGAAAATGACTGAGAAATTGTCATTACAAGAGGACCTTTACTTGCTATCAAAACTGCTCTGTCTCAACCACCTTATTTAGCTCTAATAGGCTTCAGTCTTGGTTCTGTTATGCTAATTGTGGAGTCCCTGGATTTACTCTACCATTTTTGAGGAATGATGGCTACTTTGATTTCATCCACTGCTTGTTTCACTACTAGGATCTGTAGACCTTCTCTGTAGCTTTTCCCTTGAACAAGTTCTCTCATCTCATTCCAACCCTATTTCTTCTTAGCTCTCTTTATGTATTGTTTTCTCTTATTAGATTATAAGCTCCTTGTGATTAGGCTTGTCTTTTTTTCCCTGTATTCGTATTCTCTAGTTTTAGCACAATGCCTAATACATACTAAGCATTTAATACTTTATCTATCATCTATTTACTTATCCATATCTCTCTGCCCATCTACCTACTTACCTATCTATTTAAGAAATAATTTGTATAAAATATATGTTTGCATGAATTTTCTCTCACTGACTCTTACCTCACCACCATAAACCCCACTCTTCAATATTAAGACTGTGATAGGGATGTTAACCCAGAAATTGACAATATATATTGTCATATATAGGACCAAAGTTGGAGGGAACAATATGACCCACAGTAACAATAAAACATTTTAATTAATGATGACATCTTTGTTTTTTCTTTGTCAGCACCAGCTACTGAGTCTACATATCCTGTTCTTGATGTATATCCAGAAGAATTTGGAGATCACTGTTTGCCACAAGAGAGAGAGGCCTTTTAAATCCCATATCCCAAGTATGAGCTGAGATCCAGCTGCAATAGTTTGAGCTGTTTTTTTTCTCCTATTATAGGTCATTCTTCCTTCCTATTCATTCAAAGTACAGTACAATCTAAACTGTGATGGCAAATAAATTCAACTGAGCTTAAAAGCATTTTGGTATGTAGATCACAGTTTTATGCTAATATGAAACTCAATTCAATTTTGAAAGCAATTTTCTTAAGAAATCCAGAAATGCCTTTTCAGTGTAAAATTGAGAAAGACTACATTGAAGAAGTGTTACAGCTGAATAATAAAAGTTTTATTAAATAAATGAATGTTTAGAATAAAACTTAGAAATAAGAAAATATTGTGATGGTTGGGTCATTTAAGGACAATAAACTTACATGTCACGGGGATGACAGTTCAGTGTTGAAACATGATACAGTGCATTTGAAAGGTTTCAGACAAGAGCCAAATTGAGATAAAACAAAAAAGGAATGTACTGATTTCTCTATGATTCTTCTGTTTTATTCCAGACCCCAAGAAAATACTGGAAGGGCAACTTTTTTCTATAGAACCCTGAAGTAGTTCCACTCATCTTGGATGTAGGAACCTCAAGTGCTCCCTATTTATTGCCTCTTGTTTCTCATTTCTTTTACCCTCAATTACTTTTGAGTGATTCAAAGTTATTAGATGCCTGCTGCGAATTGCAATAAAAAAAGCACTAAGCTGGAAATCCAAAGAGGTACAAGGTACTGCCGTCTCTATCACTCCAGCAGAAATGATAAGAATAGCAAGACACACAGAGCTGCCAGTTTTTGTGACCATGGCAGCATACCACCCACAGAAAATTCTGATAAGAGTTGTGTGTGCAGACTGAGAGACCAAAAGAACATTTATCAAAAATATAAGAGCATACATATCTGGGCTATACTTTCCCAGAGGTTACTCAGAAAATAAACATCAAAACACAAGCTAGTCTACTTCCTTAGCTCTCCTCAACATCTCAATTTTTTTTTCTCCAAGATTAGTTATATTGATCTAATTAACTTTATCCACCAATGCAAATCATAACCTCTCTCCTCTTTTATAAATGATTTCAAAGAATTGTTGTGGTCAATAGGTTAATCAGCTGTGAGATCAGAAAATGAAACTTTCTTAATTTAGTGATGTTGGTCCATAGAAAACAGACAGTCAGACTTTCATTGGCCCATTTTCCAAGCCATTCCAATTTGGTAAGACCTTCCAGAGCTTTTGTTTCACTGACACATTGTTCATGAGAACCCAGTCACCTCTCCATAACATAATAAGGGGTTAGAGAAGGACATTAATAGAAACTGTCCTAATTACTATATTAAAATAGAATGAAATTCTATTTTATCGGTCATGTTCCAAATGTGATATCAAATGTTTTAGGTCACTCAAAGACTTATGTACCCTTATCCACCTACCTGATTTTTTTTTTAAATTGTCTTTACATTTTCTAGCATTGAATATAATTATATTGTTCTTTGGTGGGAAAGCAGGTCATACTTAAAGGCTTAGAAAAATGTCTTTGAAAATTTGCTGGAGGGGTAATTTATCTCAGTAATATATCTGCAAAAGCCAGATTAGCTGACACCTGAAGTTTTCACATTGAATTTCAATCTTGAATTAGCTCCCGGTTTTTGCTTACAGTCAACTGTTGATTAAAAATTGAAAAGACTGATCAATTTTAGGTCAGCCTTTAATTCAAAATATATGCTACTAATATCATGATTGAAAAATAATAGTAGCATGGTGATTTTAGTATACAAGCATAAGCTAGGCAAAAGAGAGAAATAGTAAATTGCTAGGAAATTAACATATCAGAAATTTTCTGGCTACCTGCAAAATTATAGCATTAGGATGAAGAAGAAGGAAAGCAAAGATGTTATTATCATTTAAAAAAAATGCTATGAGGACATTTATTTTTTTAAAAAGGTAGAGAGATAATATTTTTAAATAATCAAAATTATGTAATGTTATTCAAAATGGTTCAACTTTTAATTAAGCTAACAAAAGAAGAGATACTATAATGTTAATGGCATTCAATATTTATGAAAGAGCAAAATAAGCCACATCTTAATTACTTCTCTAACTTCATCCTTGGTGCAGCTCCTAATAAATAAGATTTTTCAATTCTGCTGACAGGAAAATTTAATTAAATGTATAAATAGCAGCAGTACAAGATAAATCCTCTTCAAAGCTGTCATATATAAAGGTAAAGTTTCATTTTTTTTAGACTTCAGTTAAAGGATCAGAACAGCTGGGTATTCTTTTATGAATGAAAAAAAAAATTAGCTGATTATGTCAGAAAAACTTTGAATAGCCTACATCAAAATCTCTTTCTGTTACACACCAGATTTATTATCATAAAAGTTGTTTATTTTCACTTTAATCCACAAATACAGAATTTTGCCTGCAATATTTCATCATGACTGCTAGCTTCAGTTATGTTCAATATTAACTAGACTAATGAATACAAAACCAGGAGTTTTTCTTTTCTTTTTTTTTTTTTTTTTTTTTTTTTGCTTTTTGCTGAGGCAATTGACGTTAAGTGACTTGCTCAGGGTCACACAGCTAGGGAATGTTAGGTGTCTGAAACCAGATTTGAACTCAGGTACTCCTGATTTCAGGGCTGGTGCTCCACCTAGCTGCCCCAGGAGTTTTTCTTACAAAGCTATTGGGCCAACAGCTTATTTGTATATTAAAAATATTAGTCCATCTTCTCAGATAATAATAATGACCTTCAATACTCATCATCCATCCATCTAGGAAAGTGAATATAGATAGCTTAAGTGAATATTTAAGTTAGGATCCCTGTAAAAGAATAACTTAAGCATCATTTTGATTGTTATATATCATTATTCAACTATTCAGAAATCCCTCCCTCTATTAATGCATTTTATATATTTTATCCACCTTTAAAATTTTGCTGTAATGCTGCCTCATCATTATGGCATCAAGGCACCTTTGGGTTCTGAAAAGGTATACCACTTGAGCACAAGCTCTGTCAGTACATCAACTCAGTCTGCTGCCTAAGAATTAACTTAGGTAAGTCCTCCAGGATTCATTACCAGAAAGTTTGATCACTGTATGATTAATTGAAAAACAACAGGATCCACAATGACTCTCTACAATGTAGTTGAGAGAAAGAAAAATGATAGATCCTTTCATTATTATATGTCTTTGTAGACTTGGTTTGATTTTTCTTTGTTGATTTAAATAACCAAATATCCTATATCTTATTGATATATGTGGTAACAACAACAATAGCTAACATTTACACAGAGCCTCCTATGTGCCAGGAACTAAGCCATGCTCTTTGCACAAATTATTCTAATTGATCCTCACAACAACCCTGGAGGTAGGTGCTATTATTAATTACATTTTACATATAAGGAAACTAAGGCAAATAGAAATTAAGTGAATTATCGAATATAGGTAGTAGATGTCTGAAGTGATATTTGAATTTGTCTTATGGAATCCAGGGCCAATACCTTATCCACTGCGTATCCTAGTTGCAATGATAGTCAACTTAATTATACATTTATACAATTATACATGCTTCTCCCATCCATTAGTAAGGGATAATGGCAAACTGAGAATGTTATTCACAGTACTTAATATCAAACCTTATTCACTACCACCATAATAGAAAACAAAATTTCCATGTATCTCCTAACCAACCTTGTCATGAATGGCCCATTTCTCCTTGTATAATAAGTAATCATATTACTGTAGTGACTAGATGTTTCTTCCAAAAGGATTAAAGCTGTGATTCATTTTTCTTCAGTGAAGGAGTGACATCTTGGGACTAGAGGGAAGAGGCCTTTTGCATAATAAGATTTCAGTGACCCCCTTCTGGATATCCATACAAAGCTGAATTAAGGCTAATATCCTATCATTCTCTGAAGTGCTCCATAAGCACTGTCCTGCTCAGGGAGGAGAGATTCTATCTGATCCATTTCCAAAGGATTTCCCAACTATTTGCACAACTTTCTTATTTCTTACAGTTTCCCTTCACAAGGTGATAGTCAAACATCTGTCTATTGCAGCAAACTTATGAATAATGAAGATAATCAGGACATAACACAAATTATAGTATGTGATTTACTTGCCATTTACTTAAAAGAGTTTATATATATATATATATATATGTATGTATATGTATATATATAATGTTTCATTTTTCAGGCATGTTCCATTTTAGGAGGTTTTTTTTGTTGTTGTTGTTTTTTGTTTTTTGTGAAGATACTGGAATGGCTTGCCATTTCCTTCTCCAGCTCATTTCACTTAGCAAACAGGGCTAAATGACTTGTCTAAGCTCACACAGTTAGTAACTGTCTGAGGTCAGATTTTAGCTCAAAAAGACAAGTTTTCTTGACTACAGACCTGACACTGTCTACTGCACCACTGAACTGCCCAATCAAATGACAATGTACTAAATATCCTATGAAACAAAGTTAAAATGCTATTATCTCCATTTTATAAATACTGAAATATTGGTTTAAAGAGTTTACTTAAAGCTCCCCATGCATGCACTTCCAAGAGTTAGAGACAATATATAAAGTCGACTTAAATTCAAGCATTTTGCCTATAAGTTCAGCATTATTTTCATTATAACTGGCAATCTCTAAGGGTATAAAATTTGCTTTTAAAATGGAACATTCTTGGGATCAAGGACTTTTTATTGCAATGCTTTGACCTTACCTAAAATGCTTATCAAAATATTCCAGGTTATTTGCACAAGAAAATAAACATTCTGGGGGCAGCTAGATGGCACAATGGATAGAGCACCAGCCCTGAATTCAGGAGTACCTGAGTTCAAAGCCAGTTTCAGACACTTAACACTTCCTAGCTGTGTGACCCTGAGCAACTCATTTAACCCTAATTGCCTCAAAAGAAAAAAAGAAAAGAAACATGCTAAGTGTATTTGATAAATAAGAAGCAGTACTTAATAGATCAACAAATATTGCTTTAGACTCACATTACCTATTATCTGTGGATGTTGAATCAGACATTAATGACATAAAGTTGAACTTTGATATAATCTTTACCTGCAAGGAATTTATAATCTAATGAAGGATATAACATCCACCTAAATAAACATGAAAATATTTATTATGTATTATAACATTATACAAATTATTCACTTTTATAATGACAATATAAGGTAGAATTTGAAAAGACTAAGAAGAAATTGAAAGCATTACCAAAAAAAAAAAATAAAGGGGGGGAGACAATGACTTTAGCTGAAAGAAGTCAAGAAAGATGTCATGGAGAAAGTGGCATATGAGCTAGCATGGAAATTTAGGAAGAATTACAAGTAGAGATAGATTGGATTGCATTCTAGGCATGGGGAGTGACCCAGATAAATGCATGAGGTTTAAGGGTATGAGAGCACATTGGTCAAGAGCTTATTATCCAGTTTGGTCAGAGAAATAACAAAAGGTTCAATATAAGTCTAGGAAAGACTTATTATACATTGATTGTATACAGATTGTAGAGGATATTAAATGTCAACAATTTCACCTGAACCTAAAATAATTTCTATAAAGCTAAATTCATAAGTAAAATTAAGGGGGGGGAGGAGGGGAAGTGGTCCTTATTCAATATTCTAATAACTGATTTTGAAATGAATATAGGTATTCTTTCAATGTAATAAAATATCCATAATCTTTCATCTTCAAAGTTAAATGTCAACCAAGAAATATTCAGGATAAAAAAGTCATGGCATATCTTTAATAATAAAAGGTACATAATTTGTGTATTATATGTGTTCATATTTGTCTATTGAAACTGACAAATCAATAAACATTTACTGCTTTTGACTAATGTATAATTTTAGGCATATCGTTAAGTTATCAGCCAATAAATTTAAGTGAAAACAATGATGACAGTTTAATACAGGTGATTTGTGCCAGTAAGCACACAACTTCATCCTTCATTGATATATATTTTTTTGATTTATGTTTTTTTCACAGATGATAGAACAGACTAGCAGTACTCACAAGCAAGTTAAATTCAAACGCCATAGTGCAATATTGAAGCTATAACTCATTCATTTCAAATTTTTATCTGATGCCAAAATGCAGACTATAGACAGTTAAGCAGTGCTTTATACACTCAGGAATTAACATCAATACAATAAGACCTCATTAAGTTAATATCATTGTATTCAAAATGCTGTATTATTCAAACCAATCATGATCCCAACAGTATGGTGGAGCTGTTGTTGTTTTGAATAAAATATCAGTTAGTGATTTGGAGACTTTACTTCTCAGTCCCCTACATTCTTAATAAATGAAATTTTATCTGGTGAGAACAGAATTTTCATGCAATCATTATGTTGTGGTTTTTTGGTTTTGTTTTGTTTGCTTATCATAGATTAAAAGTGTGAGTGTTTTTAAATATCAACAATCTGTGACAAGTTTATAAATAACAGCAAGGCTGGTTAGTCCTAATCAGAACAAACCTGTATTCTATAGGAAATGAAGTGAATATAAGATTTTCCTAAGTATTTATGATGATGTAGCAGTAGGAGAAGCCAGCAATAGAATAGGGAGATTACCGATCTGAAAGTCAGCAGACCTGGCTAAATCCTAGCCATTACTATAGTATGAACTGCTTGAGTGAACTTGGAAAAGTCATTTCCTTTCTTCAGTGTCTCATTTTCTCATTTTTTAAAATAAAGAAGGTTGGATTATATAATCTCTAAGATCTTTTCCACTTCTGGGATCCTGTGACTCTAACATTATGTGAAATACTGAAGAAATGCCACAGAAACCCACAATGCCATTTTATAAACCTTGGCAAATTATTGGGAAGAACATTGGACTCACAATCAAGAAAGCTCTGAGTTTGAATCTTCCATCTGACATTTACTAGATTTAAGATCAATCCCAAGCAATCGCTTTGCCTTTCTGAGACTGTTTTATCATCTGTAAAACTGGAATACTAGTACCATAATATCTGTCTAACAGGATCATTATATGAGTCAAATGATATAAACTGTAAAATGCCCTATAGTCCTTAAATACTATAAAAATGTCAGCTATTTATATTATTGCTATTTTATGAATAAAATAAAAATGTGAATGTGCCAATTACTATGGCAAGTCTCTCCTCCATAGCCCAACCTTCTCATTTACATCCATCAAGATGCCCACAGAGATAAGATAACTAGGTAACTTGCCCAAGAAAACACATGTGTGTATAAATACACACACACATATATATACATATGCATACATATATACAATGAGTGTTATGTCTGTATGTTTGTATGTATGCATAATTGTGTAAAACATGTTTATAAATACATATACTTATTATATATATGTATATATACATATATATATATATGAAATATAGAAATGTGTGCCTGTGTGTGTATATGTGTGTGTGTAGTTAACAGTAGAGTTAGGGATTAAAAAAACAGTTTTTGATTCCAAATCTCTTCCAAATTGTCTATTACATTGACCATGAACTTTAATATAGCTATTGACAGCATACTTTTTTTATAAATAAAATATATAATAAAGGAAGCAAAGAAGATCATAACTTTCTATTTTCATTGGCTACATAAAAATATTAAATAACAGATAACCTTGGTCTTGGCTGAAAGGAAATAAGTTTACTTATATGAAAGGGTGGGTTAAGGTGTTGGATTTGGAGTCAAGGAGATCTGAGATAAAATCCTGCTTCTTAATAGTCACTGGAAGTCACTTAAAATTTCTGTGCCTCATCTGTAAAATATCTGTAAAATAAAAGGGTTAGTGACTTCTAGGATTCCTTCCAGTTCTAAATCTATACTCCTACAATTTTAATACTAGTTTTCTAATGGCATTATTTGGTATACTTGTATCTAATGTTTTCTATATCCTCCTAGAGAACAATGATTGTGCCTTCTATTGATTATTATTTTTTTGAAAATTATTATTAATCATTATTATATATTTTGTATTCAATTTATAATTTAAAATAAATGTTATTTTGAACTTAAACATTTATCATATTTAAAGAAGAACTGAAAAGGAGAATTTGATATGAAAACACAAAGTTCATTTTATATATAAACTATTTTTTTTCATAATTCAGCACATTAGTTCCAAAGTCATTGTTCATAGTTATGTTGCATTTTGAACAACTTTCTGTTTTCTTTGATACAATTTCTTTAAATATTTCATTGATAATTTTTTTCTTTTTTTTTTTTTGCTTTTTGGTCATTATTATTAGCTCACTATTTCTCCCCTCTCTTAAATTCCTACCACTACTGTCACTATCACCACAAAATAAATAAATAAAATCCTACAATGTAATAAATTAGCATAGTCAAGCAAAACAAATCCATGTTTTGGTCTCATTCTGTTCCTCATTGGAAAACAAAAACAAAAACAAAAACAAAAAACTTGCTTCATCACTGATCCTCTGGAGTTTTGAATATTTTGCTTTAAATATGATTCTTAAAAATTTAAAATTTGTTTAATTTCCCAATATTGTATCCCTTCTACACATTTTTTTTGCAGCTATGCTCACCTCACCATATAAGTTCATACAAGTCTTTTCAGATTTCTGTGAATTTATATCTTTCATGATTTTTATAATGCAATAATATTATATATATATGTATATATATATATTTGCTTTTTGCTGAGGCAATTGGGGTTAAGTGACTTGCCCAGAGTCACACAGCTAGGGAATGTTAAGTGTCTGAGACCAGATTTGAACTCAGGTCCTCCTGACTTCAGGGCTGGTGCTCTATCCACTGCGCCACCTAGCTGCCCATAATGCAATAATATTATATCATAATTTTTTTGGCTATTCTTTAAATGATGGATAGGTATCAAATTAGTTCCCACTCTATGTTGCAATAATAACTACTGCTCTGAATATTTTTGTACATATGGATCTTTTCTCTCTTTTTTGGGGGGGGAGGGCATATATACCTAATAATAGTATCATTAAATCAAAGGTAGGCACAATTTAATGATATCAGTGTACTTAAGTAGAATCACCAGACTAAGCATATAGATAAATGAAAAACATGCATGTGCACATACATATATATGTAGATACATGTGTAAATATATGCATATCCATAGAGACATATACAGAGAGACAGAGAGACCAAGACTGAGAGACAGAGAGAAAAAATGAGAAAGAGAGCAAGAGAGAGTGAAAAAGAGGGAAAAAGAGGGAGAGACAGAGTGAGAGACAGAGCAAGAGACAGACAGAGACAGACAGAGAGACAGAGAAAGGAGAGAGACATAGAGAGAGAGAGAGGGAGAGAAAGAAAGAAGGAGGGAGGGGCAGAGGAAGGGAGAGGGAGACAGAGAATGTGGCCATCTAGGAACTGTGTTTTCCTTATTGGGATCATGAAGAACATTCTTCTGAGTTAAACAAGTCTGTAGACTATAAACCTAGTAATTAACTTGCCCATATTTGTACATAAAATAATTAGAGGCTTTGACATTTATTTTCAGTTTTCTGATTCCAGATTCTCACCTCTTCCACCACACCATTCTTCATAAACAAAATATAGATGAACAGATGGTACCCCCTTCTCCTCCCACCTGAAATGAACACTAAAATGATGAAAGCACTTGGTGGTAAAGTAGGCCTGAAGTTTGGAAGAGCTGGGTTAAAATCCATTTGGAGTCAAGAAGATCTGAGTTAAAATTCTGTCATTTAACATTCAGTGGAATAAAATTCCTCATCTGTAAAATAAAAGGGCTGGATTTGGTAACCTCTAGGATTCCTTCAGTTCTAAATCTATGCTCCTACAATTTTAACACTAGATCTCTAATGACATTATTTAGCATACTTGCATTTAACATTTCCTATAAGCTCCTAGAGGGAGCTTATTAGCTGTGTGACCATGGATATATAATAACAAATAACCTTTTTCTGCCTCAATTTCATCATCTGTAATAATTATAGCACCTACCTCCCAAGGTTACTTTGTGGATAAAATAAGTTGAAAATTATAAATTGCCTTGTATACCTTAAGGCATTATCTAAATCCTAGCTAGCTAAAATGTAACCTATTTTAGGGGAAGATAGAAGATATGCTTTAGAGATATTCTTAATCACATTTATCAAACAACACAGCAAAATTGTGTATAACACCACAGAAAATATAACAATCTGGTATACAAATCAAGGATGCAGTAGTTTTCTCATGGGCAAAAGCTCCGAGTTAATTATAAATTTAAGTGGCAAAGTTGAAGACTACATGCTGTAGTATAAAAAAATGCTGTACATAGAAACCTTGGGTCTATTGATCCCAGATTTGTTACTAGCTCATTACATAACCTTAAGTAAAATTTCATTATTCTCTTTTGGTTCTAGTTTCCTCATCTGGAGAGTATTATGCTAATACTAGGTTGTATTTTCTTCTTCTAATTCCAATTATCCTAAAATACTTAATTATAGTTGCCTTTAAGAGTCATGGAATGGGGAGAGAGAAGATGGAGTATTTTATGGTCTATAATATGAAAAAAAAATAAAGAAAGAAAAGCATAGTTTTAAACAGGGCTAGTATTCTTTTGAGTAAGCCTCCTAAACTCAGACAAAATTCTAACTTCTCTTCTTAAAGCCTAGTTTTCAGGAAAGGAGAAGAGAACATCTGATCCTCTCCCAAATCACTTTATGTTGTCTGAGATTTAAATGTAGAATTACTTTAGTTAAGGCTACAAATACATGGTTTCGATATCAAATAACTAAGCCTAGAGATAGTGATTTATAGGAAATAAGATAAGTAGCTTAAATGTGTACAACTCAAACAATACTCACTGAAAGGCACAACACTATTGGGTCCACTTTGAGGGAAAAAACTAATGCCTCTAAGAAGAACAATGTTTGTTTTCTGATTAGAAGAGAGGTTTGCTGGGAGGCACAATAAAAATGCGAGGATAAAGAAGGGAATTGAATAAAGAAAGCAAAATGAAAGTAAGGAATGACTTCTTGCAATTGACTGACAAAAATAGCAGTAGTTTTCTGAGATTTTGGTCAGTGTGTTTGTACCTCATGTTAGCCAGGAGTGTTTTATTGGGCTTATGATTTTATTTTTACCTAAAAATGACTAATTGAATATGAATATGGGCTCCAAAATGTCTATTTATTCAATGTAATTTCTCTCGGCTCACCTTGGGTTTCACAAATCTATTAATGCAGAGCTATTTTAATTTCAACAAATCCAGCATGTCAGTGAGAAAAGAAGAAATTAATGTAGGAAGGGGAAAAAAAGATTTCTGCTAATAACAGTGCATTTTAAGAACTAAGTATTTTGCTGTAAAAATTATTTACTAAACCTATTGCTTTAATTTTTTTTTTTAAATGTGAATCATTAGCCCTACAAAATTGACATCTCAAATAATGTCCTGTTTGAAAATCTTATCTATTACATGACTGTCAAGATCAAAGGAAACCTCAAACTTTGTTTTAGGACATCATGTTAAAGCAAATACTTTCCATTTTAACTGATAATTATTAATTACATATAGATTTTGCCAGGCAACTCCATTTATCTTTAATTGCTTTTTTTTTTTTTTTCTTCCTGGAGTAATATTGAGATCAGGAAATCTTCATTAGACACATCTAGAATTGTCCTAATTTTTGCAATAGTTTGCAATAGACTATTGAAACTACATCACACAAAATGTGAGGAACATTGCTATATTTTGCCCTATACTAATTTTCTCAACCCTTCATGAAATACTCTTAAACCTCCAAATGTATGAGTGCATATGCCAGTTCTTGTCTATTGCGTCATAAGATATCATTAATATTTCATTCCTTTCAAGAAACCTTCCCACATTGCCTCTACTTTTTACCTTTATTTATCAACTCCTTTTAAAATCATTTTCTACCTCATAACCAAAGTAAAATTACTTTCTCCAAAGTTACCAAAATACTTTTAATTGCCAAATCTTATTTTTCATTCCTCAGTTCTTACATTGTTGGCCTGTCTATAGCATTTATAGCATTCTTGATCTGTTTTGATACTGTTGTCTACTGACTCCATTAAGATGGTCTCTTGTCTCTCTCTTTGTTTTTTCCCAATTCTTCTCTCTCTTGGTTCTATTCCAATCTAATGTGTCCTTGTTCTACTCTCTAATGGTGATTTTATGTCAAATTTTCTCTTTTTAACTCTCTTCTCTTGCGCTATACTCTTTTTCAGCAAACATAAAAGCTCCAATGGATCCAGTTGTCTTATATATGAAGATGACTACTAGATCCACACATCAGATCTTAGCCTCTCTTCAGATTTTCAACTTTGTATCACTAGATGCTTTAAAAAAATTTTTTGAATTGAATATCTTATGGACATCTCAAAATCAACACATATAAAATAGAATTCAATATCTTTTTCCCAAAACCGGAGTCCTAAGTGGCCTATGTCTTTTGAGAATACCACTCTACTTCCAGTTATACAAGTTTGCAATTTTGGAATCATCTTCAAATCTTCATTTTTCTTCAATCATATATCTAATCAGTTACCAACTCTTGTAGATAATAATTCCAAGATATTAAATCTCTCCCATCATCCACTTTTTTCATTTATACTATTTATACTAATTCAAATCCCCTATCATCTACCTCAAACCTTACTATTGTAGTATCCCCTTAATTGGTTTCCATACTTTGTCTTCTTTTTTCTCTCAACCCATCTCCATACGGATAATAAAATGACATTCTTAAGCATAATTCTGTCCATAACAAACCTTGAACAACAAACTCTGGTATCTTTCTATTATCCCTAAGATTAAATACAAATTCTTCTCTTGGTTATTTCAAAGCCCTTTACAATCTGGCTCCAACCTATCTTTAGAGTAGCATGATATATGATTTTCTTTCATTCACTCTTAGTTTAGTGAAACTGTCCACCTTGATATTACACATATGTGAAATGCGGACCCCTGATTCTGTGCAGAGATAAATAAGGCACATGCCTGGAATGTAATTCTGCCTCCTCTCTGTCCCTTAAAATCATTAATTTCCTTCAAAGCTCATATAAATGTCACCTCCTACATAAGCTCATTTTGCTTGCCCTGAGACCTAGTGTCTCCATTCAAAAATTATCTTGCAATATATTTAGTATACATTTTCAACATACCATTTTTAGTCACTTCTAACAGGATGCTAGCTTCATGAGGACAGGAAATGTTCATTTTGTTGTCATTGTTGTTGTTTGTTTTCCTTTTCCATACACTGGAAAATTGTGGCATGTAACTTTTTTTTATGAAATAAAGCCTGAAGGGAAACTTTTGAAGCAGTCTCAGAAGGGCCTATTTTTGGAAAACAATAAGTTTATTTTCAGATGGCCCAATGACCTCTGTTAAACTTCAGAGAACATTTTAGGATAAATTAAGCTTGTTTTAAATTTGATTTTTTCCATTGGTGAAGCAAAGATACTTTAATTTCTTTGTTATATATAAAGTCCCACTCTTTTCTTGAGCAGGTTTGATTCCATGACAGACCTAACAAAAGTCTTTCTTTCTTTGTAATTTCACAACTTTTCTAAATACTATCCACTGGACCACTATCGGCTCAAAATCTTGGTGTCCTCAACTCATCACTTTCACCCCCATAGATAATCTTTTGCCAAGATCAGTTTACCTTTATAAGATCTCTTATATATACCTCCTTCTCTCTTCTGACATTGCCAAAGTCCTCATTACTTCATGTAATAACCTGTTGTAATATTCTATTAGGTATTCTGCCTGTCTTCTGTTTCTTCTCTCTAGGCTATGCACCACCTAACTCTCAAATTTATCTTCCTAAAGCACAATCCTGATCATATCAATTCATGTTCAGTAAAATCTAGTAGCTCCCTATCATCTCCAAATTGGAATATTAAATCCATTGTTTGGTTTTCAAAGTCCTTTATAAGCAGGCCTCCTCCTATTTTTCCAGTTTCCTTACACTTTACTCCCCCATCTCTATCCCATGTATTTTTCCATCCTTCTTTAAGAAGCCTTTTCTAATATTTGATGATGATTATTTCTGGAAGTAATACTATTCAACTTGCTGTGATTTTAGCAAAGGAAAAGTGTTTTCTATTTACTTTTGAAAGAGAGATTCTCAGGGACATTCTTAAACACTATCAGACCATAAACCAAATTATTTATTAAAATATTTTATCAAATATAAAGCTACCTGGAAAGATGTGAACTCTGAGAAATATGGATGTGAGAAAAATGCAATCTTTTTTCCAACTAGGCTTTCAGTTTTCAGCCTACAACCCATTATCATATTATAAATTCACAAAAGTATAGCCCCAGGTTGCTAAGACCAACAATCACAAAGATGTTTGATACTGATTCTGTAGCTTTAATGGGATCATAGAGAATGGAGAATTTTCCTGGAAGAAAGACAATCCTTGGATTGAACTAATAACAGGTGTTCTGAGGAGAATCAATTTATTAAAGAAACAACAACAACCAAAAAAACCCCTCAGTGTATTTTGAAGCTACAGTGCCTGAGGAGGATTATCACCAAGGTTTTGGGACATCTTTCAAGGAGATGGAGAGACAAGAGTGACCTGCAAGCAAATGAGTAAAGAGAAAATAAGTATGTAGCAGGAATAAGAAGTGAGGAGCTGAGAGCAATCTTAACAGCTATTGGCAGTTGGTAAAAGGATCGCAGTCAGTAGCTCTTTCTTTAAGTGAGAGGACCTTAGTTTCAGGCCTCACAGTGGTCCTTTATGATTTATCTGAATGTTTATATGTGTTATTATTATCTACTATAGCCAATAAATTATATTGAAATTAATATTGATTATGTCTAATCTTCTAAGTTAAAGGTTTGACACAACTGAGGGAAAATAAATGATGGCAGAATAGATTCCAAGTCATTATCAAAGTAAGGCCTCAGCTGATTAGAGAGAGTGTTTTTGTAAATTTTGTGATTTATGAGAATTTCCACAGCATATTCATTAGACTGCTTTTGACCCTAAAGAGAAAAAAAAATAATCATTTTACAAGTCAATAGCACTGAGTAGAGTAGGAAAATATAGACACATGAGAAATCATGTATTATATACTCATGCCCCATGAACCACCTTGAAGATATTTCTAAGTTAATTCTTATAATTTAAAGATAGAAAAGATTGATCATTAAAAATTTGAATAGATTTGGACCAAATTATATAAGTAAGCAACCAGATCTGGAAAAGGACCTTGTAGTCCTGAGTTTTGACCTAAACTTCAGAATCCAAAATGATAATGCAGTTGACTTTTTCTAATATATTTGTTGATATGTGTAAAAATATAATTCTATTCTGAGAAAAATAAATTACATGCTTCTTCTATGCTGTACATTTCATGATATTCTTAAGAGAAATATTTCCATTTTCAAAGTATAAGTAATCTAATTTCCATAGAATCACAAAGCTAGAAGGATCTTAGAAAACCTTAAAAGGGAGCCTCATTTTATAGATAAGCAAACTAAAATTCAGAGATAGCAGGACTTGCCCAACATCAGGTCAAAAAATATTTACTGTGTATTTACTATGGGCTAGGTACTGTGCTAAGCAATAGTAATACAAATACAAACAAACAAAAAAGTCAGTCCTTACCTAAAAGGAGCTTACTGCCTGTTAAGGGTTTGGTAGGTGTTGAAAGTAAAGGAAGAGGAGAGGTCAAAAGGAGTCTGGAAGTTATGGACTGAATGAAAAGAGCTGGTGTGGACATTTCCTTAAAACTGATGTTCCAGGAGGAATTCACCAACAGGAGGAAGGATCTGCATAGGTGGATGGATGTGACTGGCAGGGTGAGAAGGAAGCTAAGGAAGGCAGGAGCAATCAGGAGTGCAAGGAACAGTGAAGGAAGAAAGTGCCACGACTAATCAATAAAAATACTGCAATTAACCCATGTCTTTTGGCTCTCAAGGTCAAGGCTTTTTCCACTCCCAAACTATCAACAAAGGAACATTAGGAAGTAGAGTCCTTACCCTTTCAGATCTTTGGTCTAAAATAATATTTAATATTCATATTTCTGATAGACACTTAAAGTTAGGGATTTTAAGTCTAATTGTCCCTGAAAGCTGAGTGTTTTCACTTTTACTTTAAACCATAAAATTCCTCATCCCCAAATTTCTACCACCCAAAACAAGCTTTTGAATGGGTTCTAACCATATAGGGCCTATGATTTCAACCTTTCTAAAATAGCCTGACTCTCCATGCATTAGCAAAGTCATAGTCATTACATAGCATCAAATAGAACGACTGACTTGCATAGTAGGCTGTGCCTTTGGCATCATTATTTATGTCCCTTTTGATTTCATGTGTGCATCTGGACTTTGGCAGTAGAAATCATGATCAAAAGTGAAAAGGTGCCCAAAGCTTTCTGATGTTCATGGTAATTACACACATTACTAAACTGTTCAATCACATCCAGACCAACAATCATGTCACCATTTACAAGTCCAATGATCTTAAACTCTCCCAACATCAAGAGAAAATTACTTGCTGGGAAATGACATGTCCATCACTCAGTTATATGTCAGTTCAACATTACCAAAAAAAAAAAAAAAGTCATTTTTCAGAGCAGGCTTAACAGCACCTCCCGCAGTGAAAATTAATTATTTAGATACCTGCTTATCTTCAGTAATTGAATGTGGAATCAACTATTCTTGCATTAAAATGCACTATACTTTCTGGAAAGAGTTTAAATTTTCTGAGAGCAATATAAACCTACTATATCAACTGGGAAATTCTAGTTTGTCAGGCTGTATCTTCTGCTAAAAAGGAAGTGTTTCTCTGTCTCTGTCTCCCTTTTTGGAGAGTTCAATAAGCATAATTATTTTAGAGAAACTTCTAAAAACATCAATATATTATGTTAATGCTATTAATGTAGTCTTCTACTGGACATTTTTCAGGAAATTATGACCACCTGTTGTTTTCTCAGTGAGATGACTTCTAAGCAGGCTCTTCCTATCCATCATTTTGAAAGATCTACTTGGCATATAGATGACCCAAAGCAAATAAACTGATATGGAGAGTGCAAGATTATTGACTATAAGATTAGTGTGAGAAATCCAGGCTCTCAGGACTTAGGAGTGATAAAGGAGAAATACATGTTTACAATAAAAATGTCTTATTTCTTAAACCTATATCTTTTCCCTAGAAGTGTTATTCACAAATTTATTTGTAGAAGTATCTAGAAATACGGGGAAAAGGGAGAAGTCCTATAGTGGGACTATCAAAATGGCTATGTACAATACAGATCAAATAAAATCCACTAGAATAAAATAATTTGGAAAAATATTTAAATATTCTCATGTAAAGAAATGTCATGTTTTAAAAGCAGTTCAGATTTTATAAAAATATAGAGGCCATATAAATATGTCAGTTGGGTAGTGCAATGGCTAGTGTCTAGCCTGGAGTCAGAAAGACTCAACTTCATTAATTCAAATATGGTCTCAGATATCTATTAGTTGTGTGATCCTAGGCAATCATTTATTATTTTTTTACCTCAGTTTCCTCATGAATAAAATAAGCTGAAGAAAGAAATGGCAAATCAATCCAATATCATTGCCAAGAAAAGCTCAAATGTTATCACAAGAGCAGGACACAATTAAAGCAAGCAAAAGAGGTTAACAAAAATAGGAATTTTCTTGTATTCACAAAATCTGCACAAGTCACTTCCCCACTATTGACTTTACTGCAAGAAGCATAGATTGAAAAATGGAAAGGCAGAGTAGTTCAACCCTCTTCATCTTATCCCATATCCAATCTTTTGCGAGGTCCTGTTGCTTAAATTTCTCAACATCTCTGATATATAGTCTTTTATTCTCTTCTAACAGTATTACCACTCTGAGACAGGCCCTTATAACCTCATGCCAAGATGACTTCTGTTGGTCTCCTTGCCTCCATTGTCTCTCTATTTCTATCTGTCCTATTCTCAGCTTCCAAAGTGATTATCCTGAAGCACTTGTCTAACCTGGGCAATCCCCTCTTCTGGTCCCTACCATTCTATCAATTCCAGTGGTTATTTACCTCCAGGTTCAAATACAAAATCCTCTGGTGATCTTTTAAAATCCTCCACAACATAATTCTCAACTACTTTTCTAGTTTTCGTAAGTCTTTTTGGCCCTCTTTCATCATCCCTTCCCATACTCTGTAATGGACACTGGCCTTCATGCTGTTCCTCACACACTATATATTTTCTATCTGCCAATTACAAGCATTTTTTTCTGACCAATATTCATGCCTGGAACTCTTCCATCCTCACTAACCTCCTAACTTCCTTGGCTTCCTTAAATTCTCAGGAGAAGTCTTAGCTTCTATAAGATGACTTCTCCAATCCTCCTTATTCTGAGTGCTTTCTCTAAGTCTATATCCATTTTTTTCTGTATATATCTGGTAGGTACACAGTTATTTATATACTGTTTCCTGCACAAGACTGGGAACTCCATGAAAACAATGAAACTTTTTGTTTTTATTTGTATCTCCAAAGCTTACCACAGTCCTTGGCACATAGTAGATATTTAATAAATGTCAGTTGCCTGACTTCCTTATTTTATACATGAGGAAACTAAGATTTAGAGACATGAAATTACTTCCTTAAATTTACATAGCTAGTAAAAATTATATTTGAGGTCAAACCTAGGTCCTTTGATTCTCCAACCTGTATACTTTCTACTATGTTATGGTTCTTTATCTGTAAAAATGAATTTATTGGGCTTTAAAATTATTCCAATTCTAATATTTTGTATGTTTATGATTCCATGCAGTCAACTACCAGCTCTTCTACTTTTTATCTTGACCAAATATTTTGAGCCTTAAATTCTTCATTTGTCAAATAAGGGATATGAATAGTTATATCACCAAGCTTGTTAAAAGAATGTGAAAAAGATAGTACTTGATGTAAATTATTTTATACATAGTCAGAAGGCATAAAAATTGGGAGTTGCTCAAAGCAAACTGTTTAGTATGTCTTTAATATATCTTTCATTCACCAAATCACCCCTTTCTGGGTCCTTTCTCCTATGTGATTCCTCTTTATGGGTTTCATATTCATTCTACTTTCATTTCCATCAAAAGCAATTTTTAGGAAAGTTCTTGATCAACTCATATTAAGGTGTTATACAGCTTGGTGTTATAAGTGTGTGTGTGTGTGTGTGTGTGTGTGTGTGTGTGTGTGTGTCTGTCTGTCTGTCTGTCTGTCTGTCTACCTCTCTCATCCCTTTCCTCCCTTCCTCCTTCCCTCCATCTCTTTTTGTGTATATTTCTCTCTCTCTCTCTCTCTCTCTCTCCCTCTCTCTTTCTTTTCTGTGTTTCTTTCTCTTTTTCTGTTTGTCTGTGTGTGTGTTTCTGTTTCTGTGTCTCTTTGTGTCCGCCTCTCTGTCTCTGCCTTATGTGTGTTTCTCTGAGTCTGTCTCTCTGTGTCTCTGTGTCTCTTTCTTTGTCTCTGTCTCTTTATTTCTCTTTCTCTCTCTCTCTCTCTATCTCTATCTCTTTCTCTCTCAGACACACACACATATACACAGTCACACATTAATATTAGCATGATCTACATCCTCTTTCAGTTCTGAATTCTCCAAGATTAATATTGACCTCCAAATTCCTAAATAAAGTCATCTTGCCTCAGTCTTCATCATCCTTTACTTATTAAAGTAATTGACATTTCTGATTCAGATATCTTTTCTTTTTTGTAACTTTCATTTCCCTTATCTTTTATAATAGGATTCTTACATGTTTTCTTTTCCTTCCTATCTTATTCTTCCTTCACCAACTCCTCTTCCTTCTATTACTTTCTGAGCATAGTTTTCCTTAAGGCTTTTCTTTAATCTTCTTCCTTTTGTCAGTCTCTCCCCTGGCAATGCCATCTATGAGAAACTTCAAAGATAACCCGCAGTACCAAAACTAGTATCTCCTCAATTATTTTCCTGCAGCTTCTTTTCAAAAATAAATTTTCATTGGAAATTTTTGTTTTCATATCAACTACATTTTTCACTATTTCCATCCTACCATGACCTCCCAGAAAATCATGTTATAATAAAAAATAAGGAGACAAGAAAAAATAGTTCAGCAAAATTAACTCACACACTTAAAATGTCTCTTATAATAGGTCATCTTCCACTTCTAAGGTCTCTACTAAAGCAAAGAATGGGGAAGATTATTTTCTCCTATCTTTTTGTTTGTTTTTAATTTTTTTTAAACTTAATGTTATTTAAATACACATTTCTTTGTGGATTCTTTTCTTTAAAATCCATCTTGATCATTCTAATCTGTAGAGGTTTTCATTGTTTAGTTTTTTTCTTTTCTTTTCTTTTTTTAACAATTCTGTGTTTTCAACTGCTTGTTGAATATATCTAATATAATGTCCCACAGCAATTTCTAATTTGATATGTCCAACACTGAATTTGTAAGCTTCTTTCCAAAACCTCCATCATCTCCTAACTTTTCTGTTTCTACTGATGGATATTACCATGCTTTTCAGTCTCCTATTGGTAAATTAGAGAGAAATTTCACTTCTTCCCCTTATCTCCCACATCTAAGTTACCATTTCACATCAATTCTACATAATAATAAAACAGGTATATAGTCTTTAAAGATCACAAAGCATTTTATATATGTTTACACAGTTGAAGTGTCTAACTACCTTATTCAATAAGAAGTACAGATATTATTAGTCTCATTTTACAGATGAATGGACCAGGGATAAGTAACTAGTCTGTGTTCACAGGGCTAGTAAATGGGGATGGAGGATTTGAATTCAGGTTTTCCTGAGACTAAGTTCAATACTCCTTCCATTGTGCCATACCATCATGCATCTGAAATTGTTCTAAAACCTCTCCTTTTCTTTTTACTCATTCAGATTCTCATGACCTCACTCTCTCCTAAGATTATTTCTCAGCCTGCAGTCACTATCTCCATTAATTAATTCTTTCTATTATTGCCAATGCATTCTCCCTAATGCATGGACTTGACCATACATATACTTAAGACTGAAACACCTATTAACTCCCTCTTTTCTATTTAATAAAATATAAACTTCTTAACCTGGTTTAAGGTCTTCCATAATCTAATCCAAGCTACCAATATTATTTCACAACACTCTAATCAATAACAAAAATAATTATTGTTAAAAATTACAGTTAATATCACTTATAGAGTATTGTAAGCTCTCAAATCACTTTACAGATATTATCTCATTTTATTATCACAACAATCCTGGGGAGTAGCTGTTGTTATTATACCCATTTTGCAGATGAGAAAATTGAGGCAAAGGCGGTGACAGTGACTTGCTTAGGTTCATATAACTAGTAAGAATCTGAAATCAGATCTCCATGGTCAGTTCTTTATTCACTGAGTCACTTATATTCCTACAATTATAACTTCTCAACTAAATTGTGTATCTCAATCCATTTCTCCAACACATCACTAAGGGGATACCTCTTCCTCAAAGTCTAACTACCATCTTCATATTCAGAATAAAAGAATCAATGTCTTCAGATTTCTCATTCCTTTGTGTATCATTGTATACCAGAATTTGGCATAGAGCTTTACATATAAATGTTTGTTAAAACTTCTTAATTCATATACCCTATAGTTTGTCCAAACCGAACTACTAACTTTTCCCGAATTGTATCCTGTTTTTTCTGTTTTTGTGTGTGCATATAAAATCTAGCTATAAATCTGTTTACATAAGGAAGGTACTAGTAGTGTGGAGAGAGGGAAAGGGCTATTGATGAAGGTAGAATGTAAGCTGAGTTTTGAAGGAAACCGCAAAGCCAGGAAGGAGGTGATGGTGAGGAGGAAGATCATTGTGGATATGGAGTACAGCTCACAAAAAGGTAAGGAATTAAAGAGGAAATATTTGCTGTATGTGAGGGAACAACAGAAAGGCCAGTGATTCTAGATTGTAGAGTATATGGAGGGGAGTCAAATATAAAACTAGAAAAGTCGGAATAGATCAAGTTGTGAAAGGTTTCAAAAATGAAGAGGAGAGTTATATATTTAATCCTGGAGGTGATAAAGAAACACTGACATTTCCTGAATGAGAATAACTAGACTAGAACTGCACATTAGGACGATTATTTTCTCAGCTGAATGGAGGATAGAGTGAACAAGAAACAAAGATTTGAGGAATAGTGAACAACCAGCAGACTATTGCAATAACCCAGGTATGAATGAGATGACAGTGAGTTGCACCAGAGCAGTATCTGTGTGAGTGCAGAAAACATAACTTTCACAAGAGATATTGTAAGGAAGAAGTCAGAGATATTGTAAAGGGGGGGGAAGGGGAAGAGCTTTTTGAAAACCAATTAGATGTGATTGAGGAGTTGAAGATGTATTTATATATGTACATATTTCTTTCCAACTACTAAACTGTCAGCTCCCTGAAAGCAGAAAAAAGTGCATTTTTTTTACCTTTATATCCAAAATACCTAACAGTACTTTGCACATAGTAGGTAATTTTGTACAACAATGTTCAAAACTCTTCCTTATAATATTCTCAGTATGTTACTGCCCTCTCTCTTTAGATTTGCATTGGCTTTTCCTCTAATCTTTATTCAAATGAGCCTTTCCACCTACTTGAATTAAGCTACTAACTGCATTTTATACAAAGTTGTAATTTAATACCTTTATGACCCTATCCTACTCATTTCCATATTAAACACATTCACTTTCACCACCAAATTACCCCATGCTCTCTTTGAAAACCTTTTGTCCAGATTTCACTTTGCCTTTATCTACACTGTTTTAGTTTTTCAAAAGCCACTTAAAAAGCCAGTTAAATCTATCCTGGTAATTATCTGCTGGGATTCCTACCTTTTCTGTCTATATTACCTTACTATTTAAAGCCATTTATTCCCCTCCTTCAACCTCCCTCCAGATACTGGGATCAACCTTGGAACAATAAAGAGTTACACAAAAACCCATAAATCCATACCTTAGCCTCATGTTGAACAATTTTGCTGCTAGACCAATCCTAATATCTGATGATAATTACCTTGATGATGATGATGATGATGATGATGATGATAGCTAATATTTTTATAGTGCTTACTATGTGCCAGGAAGTATGCTGAGGACTTTGCATTTATTATTTCAGTTGATCCTACAATAACCATAGGAGTTAGGTACTATCATTATGCCCATTTTACAGATAAGAAAATCAAGACAGACAAATATTAAATGACTTGCCTTGGACCACACCTAGATTTAAGCTCAAGTGTCTCTAACTTCAGGTCCACTATGCTATCTACTAGCCCCTAGCTGTCATTACATTAGTTCCCCAGTTGTCTACTTCATTTTCTATCTTTAGTCTTTTGCTTTGTATGCCAATTCTTCCAGAGATTATATTTCTTGCCCCTGGATTCCAATTTTCCCAGACTTCAGTCCTTTCTCTGGTACTGATTGCCTGCATAGATTTCTAACAATTGCCTATCTTGGGGATGCCTTTATATCACCTACTTAATTCTTGTTTAAATCACCAATCTGCATTATGTAAGTACCTTTTCCTCTACATATTCTTTTCCCAGATAAATCCTGGATCTAACTTAAGATTCACATTCCTTTATGTCTATCTTACAATTAAATTGTCTTTGGCCATACTTCTACATTTAGACATTCAGTCTTTGCTCAATTCTGTTGACCAGCCTAATCATCTCTGTTCTGACCCATTCTACTTCCACTCAAACCCCTAATCTAACAATGTTTATGACATAGCTGATTTAATTATATAATTGTACATAAAAAGAATAGAACTTTTGTGCTCTGTACCTTGTTCTTTCCTTTTCTTTGACAGTTTATTTCATGTTTTACATGAATATGATGTGGTATGCTTTGTCTCTGGTGATCATTATTAATTATAATTGCTCATGTATTTTTGAAGAGCTTATCTGAATGTAATGTATAAGAGCTATCTGCATGAAACATGGTTGTATCATTTTATATGCTAACTTCTCTCAGACTCCGTTTCTTCATCAGTAAAGTAGGGTCTTTTCAGCTCCAAATTTATAATGCACACTTGTGTTACTAGAATAAAAATATGACAAATGGCTTATTAAGTTAAAATAAAATAATAGTAAATATGTCTCTATTTATTCTTCAGGTGACAGCTACTAATCTCAATAGATATTAATTCTTCCCCAAATATTAAGGGAGACACAAATAAAAAATTCTGGTGATAAAAATCAAGTAAAGTTTAGTTTCAAAAGAATGTCACAATTTGTTGTTAGAATTTATATTACCAAGAAAGGAACCAATTCCTACACTAACAACTCAGATCAGAATACTGAAAAATATCTACTCTTTTCCTAATGACCATCTGTACCTGGCAGAATTTTCACATTGTAAAGAGCTTCATTAGATATGGGAAAAAATCATTACTAGGGCTTTTCTGTTATATAAAAGATCTAATATGTTTATATTTGTGAGGAAAGCATAGCTTGGGGAAAAATATAATTTCTTTCTATTTGTTATTTAAAAATAAAATTCAACTTATATACTCTCCTTTCTCTCCTTTTTCCACAGGTAAAAACAAACAAACAAACAAACAAACAAACAAAAAACTACACCTCAAATCCTGAGAAATCTCACATTTCATGTTTTTGACACAGAGGCAAACTTTAGTCCAAAAATGTAAACAGTTCCCTTGGAATGAAGTAGCTAAAGCCCTTGAAAGGATTTGATAAAAAGAAAGTTAACTTTTAATCTTCACCTATTGTCCTAGAAATAACCTCTCACTCATCTTAAATGTCACTTATTAGCTGTAGGGCTTTAAACAAGTCACCTCAGTGTCTTCAATTTAAAAAAGAGGGTATCACCTTAAATAACCTCTAAGATCTCTTCCATTTCTAAAATCCTAGGATCCAATATTATCTTTTATATTTTCTTCTAATTAAATTTTTATAAAAGTTTCTCTTTAAAAATGATTCAAAATTATGATTTCTCCAATGATTTAGCATGGCATCAAAGAATAAAAGTAAATGGACTTTCTTTTGAGCTTGTTTAAGCATATAAAAATCACATCATCTTGATACTTAAGTATTATACTGTATATATATATAATATTATATTATAATATTTATATTATATTATAATACTTATACAATGTAATACAATGTTATATTGTATTACTATATTATATATTATATTATAACATAACATTATATTATATTATAATTATCATATTGTAATATATAATGTAATATATATTATATGATATATAATATTTATAATACTTATCTTAAATATTTTCCTCAAAATATCAGTTTTAGGTGATAATTTTTTTTTATGGGAGCTAAGATGCTCCTAATTTTGTCTCCCCAAAATTAATTTCTTATTAAAAGAAAGAATCATGACTTCAAACAGCATATAAGATTAGTTTTGGGAACCCAAGCAAGTCACTTAATTTCCACATGCCTTAGACAACACCTTAAGATTTATCTGTCCTAGACAAGTAAGGGGATACATTCTCTACTAAAAGAATAAATGTTTCATTGGTAATATTTGTTTCTCTGTTTAAGTATTGTATAATGTCAATTGGACAAAAGGATATCATAGAGCATAAGAAGACTTAGAGCTGTGAAGGTTATCTAGCCTGGAGGTTCTTATACTTTTTTGGGCTATCATACATCCTTTTAGTATTTGAGTAAAAACAATGGTCTCCTCAAAAATAGATCATTTAAATGCCTAAGATAAAAATGCACATTATTACAAAGGAAACCAATTGTACTGAAATAAATGTGTATTTTGTAATCCCCCTCTATCCATCTTCCTACAGACCTACTGAAATGTATTCATGGACCTTCAGTCCATAGACCCCACATTAAAAACCACTGACCTTTAATTTAATAGATTGCTTAATTTAAAAGATGAGAAAATCAGAGTTTAAGAGACTTAGCCCAAGATCACAAACATATTTTTTAAGAAAAGCAAGATTATGTTATTTAATAAGTAACTCATATGTAAGGATTGTTTTATTCCAAATGAAATATATAAATTTCATGTATATGCACATAGATTATTACACAGCTATGTACATTCCTGTGGGGAGGGGGAACAGATTCTAATATGCCATTTGTCTAGTGAAACAAAATATTTCTTTGTCCTTGCAAATCACACAGATCTAGGAGTCTAAAGATAAATTTTAATAATTTGACATTAGTACTAATCTGCAGATGGTGTGGTATATGCAAATGGTAGCATGGACTGACTTCTGCCATTTAAAAGTTACTACAAAAAGCATGTAAATGCATTCCTTAACTAGGAACATCTGGTAATAATATACTTCTTACAGCCTTGAACATAATTCTCTACATTGCCTTTCTTCTACATTTAAAAGGGGGGGGGGGGAAGAGAGACAGAAACAGAGACAGACAGATAGACAGAGACAGACAAAGACAGGGAGAGAGAGAGAGAGATAAGAGAAAAAAAGGAGAAGAAAGAGGGTGGGGAGGGAGAGGGAGAGAGAGAAAGGTAATCTGGAAAAATGTAAAGAACAACACTGAATTTGAAGTCACAAAATTTAAATTTAGATCCCATTTCTCATTTTAATCATATTTTCCCCTTCCCCTACTAATGAATTTTTGCCAGAACCTCCATTTTGAGGAAGGATCCAGACCAGCATCCTTTACTTTCTGGATTTTACCACCATTAACTTTGCTCAGAATGTAACTTTCTTGAGGACAGAAACTATTTTCCTTCCGTTCATTTGTACCCACAGTATTTAACACAATACCTTTAATATAACAAACTCAAAACATCCTTTTTGACTGAGTAACTGCCCGCTGAATTTCAGGTGTCAGTTAAAGATGTGTAAGATCAATGGATTTGCAGTTGGAAGGGACCTAAAGATCATATCCCAGAGAAGGAAAAAGAACTTTTGAAAGGTAAAGTAACTCTCCCAATATCACAAAGATAGTAGCACAGTAGATTCAAATGGAAACTTCTGGCTCTATTCAAAACTCTTCACAACATAGTATTTAAAGGGGCACTTCTCTGCTATGTCCCCAACCTAAGGAGATGAGGTTATATCTTCCCATTTTAACATACAGAAATCTGGAAATGGATGTGAAAATTATAGCATTGGTTCAGTGCTTCCAGATTTTTAATATGTTTTATTGAAACATGACTAAACTTGAACTTAGCTGAAAAGACTAATTCAACACCTCATTTTACAGATGAGGACACAAGTCTAAGGAAGATTAATGACTGAATAAGGTTACAACAACCAAAATACTAATTTATTCAACAGGAAATAGAGCTTGTTTGTGTGTTTATTTGTTGTTTTGGCTTTATGATTGATACCAATCATGTTAAACCAAAACTAAATAATGTAATCAAGCATTACAATGAAGACACAAATGAAGTGCATTGTCTAAAAGTGTTGATGTGGTTCATGAAATTAAGTAATCATATTCTTGTCTAATTCAGAACATGCTAGAATTGTAATCATTCAGGTTGTGATCGTGACATTTTAATTGGATAAATGATATTCTGTACTTGCCAGCTATAACTCAAGAAGAAACATGTTAAATTATCCTAGGATTCAGTATTAAGTTTGTGGTGTGCTTGCAGAAGCTTGGGCTTTGGAGTCAGGAGATCTGGGTTAAAATTCCTCTTATTTTTGTGAATTTGCACAATTCATTTAATTACATCATTTACCTGCCTTTTCAAATTACACTACCTGGGATCATGCTAATTGTCATCATTTCCCTCCCACCAGACCCTCAGATTACTGTGGGTATTGGTAGATGAATCTTTTTTTGTCTCCATCAGGCAAGCCTCTATCTCATTTACCCTGTTCCACTCCTGTTTGTCCTTCATTTTTAGTCTTCCTCTGTTGGGATATAAGGTTCTTGAGGCCAAGGATCACAATCTAAGAAGCTGGGGCCTAGATGATCTCTAAGATTTGCCCAGCTCTAAGCCTGTAATTCTATAATCCAGATACAAAATGTAAGGGTAAACAAAAATGTTTACCATCCTGCAGATTGCATAATACACAGATGATATATGAAAATGCTTGGGGAAAAAATAAACAAGCTGTCCACAAAGGAGGATGAATGATAAAGAAATGAGAAACCTTGGCTGAGCACTCCAGTTCCTGAAGATAAATTCCCCCAAATGAAAAAAAGATGGAATAACTGTCCTGTCAACATCACCCAAGTGCTGACTAAGCCCTTTCCCATTAGCTTCTGTGGACTGTCTCAACTCAGACAATTCAAGCAGACTGCTCAGAAACTGTCTCATTCAGAGTATGCATTGAGAGGCTTTATAAGATCCCAAAGGAGCTTCCAAAACTGGCTTTGTTTTGCTAATTGAAAACTTAGAAGGTAATAACCTCCTCTCATTTCATAGAAAGCCGGAAACCCTAGGATACAAAGCAGTTTCCAAAGAAATTTAAAATAAAATCATGTATCATTAAAAATTGAACAAAACAAACCAAGCATGTCTCCCAAAGAAGCAAAACATTCCTTTGAAACAAGCAGTAAGTCACCACTGTTCATTACAGAGCGGCATGTCAGTAACAGAGTGCCGGAATGAATGTGCAAGTTGCCAAATTGAACTAATTCATGTTCTGAATTAAAATAAAACACCCTCCGTGTTGTAGGCCACCTCCATTTACCAGAATTCCTGGGGTTTGCAGGGGCCTATCTTGGGCAAAGTCGAGGCACTGAGCAGCAGGCCTGGCACACCCACCATGAAAAATCCTTCTTTATAGTTTCAGCTCTGCTCCCTAGTAGACTGGCCTGAATGTGCCCCTACTGCCAAAAACACTGAGGGGAAAAGAAGGAGCCTGCTTGCGCTTCAGTGAGTCCATGAAAACCTCCCCTTTAGTCCAAATTAAGAACATTGAAGCTATAGGAGCACATGCCAACAGTGAGAGCAATCTTTCTGTGTCCCCTCAGTGCTCCTGGCCACAGTCATTCCACTATGAGGGAGGCTTGGAGGACAAACAACATCAACAACTCAGCTCTATTCATTCACAGCTCTTAGTAAAATCATCTACAAAGCAAAATACCACACTCAGTTCTTGGTAAAGAACTTTTAAATTTTAATCTTTCACTGTTTGAATCAACCTATTGCTGAAACCAGAATGGTTTCATTGTGTTTGTGTCAAAAAACAAACTTAGCTGAGGAAGTTAAGTGCCACAGAGTGCTGGACTGGAAATCAGAAAAACACTGGCTTTCAAATCTAGTCTCACTCACTTTATGTTTGATGCTAGGCAAGTGACTTAAATTGTGCATGTTTCAGACTGCTCATCTGTAAATTCTTCCTAGCACCCAGAATCCTTGTGAAGATCAAATGAGATAATTGTAAAGCACTTTTTAGAAAGTCTTACTGTGTAATAGCTACTGTTATTGTTATTATTTTGGTGTTTTGGGGGTAGGGAAGAGTCCAGACTTGTGACTTCATCAGTATGATAAATTTCTGGTATGTAAACTGCAGCTGCAAATGAACAGCCCTTCTGCCATTTAGAATCATAGTAATTAAATTACTTTATTTATGGTCTTACAGTCAGTATATACTAGGGGCAAGGCTTGAACACAGGTCTTCCTAATTCTAAGACTGGTCTTGTACCTACTATATAATACTGTTTTTAGGTAGAATTATTAGAGTTTAAATTATCCACAAACCAGAAATTTTATTTAGCACCATGGGCTGGGTATTTTGTTATGTCCTCCTACAGAGAAGTAGAAGTTCCCTTCTTAAAAGGAGCTTACCATATACTCAGGGAGATGAGATGTGCACTTCCATGTGAAGAAAGCTATTTTATTCATAATTTTAAAAAATTATTAAAAAAAATATCTGTGTTTCAAAATCGTCTTATCTTCATTTATTATAGTAAGAAGGCACTAGAAATCAAATGCCGCTTATGGCATGATTATAGTCCTGGAATATAATTTTCTGTAAAAAGAAATCTCTGAATTTATCTTTAAAACTACAGATTTTGCTGGAAAAAAAAAATGTTATGCTTCTGAAGGAGAGTTGTTTCAAATTATTTCCAAGAAGGAGGTTGCATATTCTGAAAGTTAATAATCAGGGGCCACTTCTTTACTTGGGGAAGCTAGGTAGTATAGTAAATAGAGTGATAGGTTACTGACAGCCTTAAGCACTTACTAGCTATGTGACTTGAGGACAGTCATTTAAGCCTGTTTCCCTATCTGTCAAATGCCACTGAAAAATAGTACTTCTTTCCCAAGGTTGTTGTGAGGATCAAATGAGATAATAATTGTAAAGGTCTTAGCATAGCACTTAGCACATGTTAGCTAATATCATTATTCTAAGCTCCTAATAGATTGGTTTTTGTTTTTTTGTTTGTTTGTTTTTTTTAAGCAACAATATTAAATGGACTTTTCTATTAGATACCAACTATTTTAAAAGCAGTCATGAACATATAGATCATCTAAGAGACACTAAGTCAAAGCAAAATTGTTGCAAGTCAAACTACAATATTGTAGTACCTACATACATAAATATTAATTTTGCTTTTGCTACCTTGAACTTGCTCAATATTTTGATTTATTTAAATCTGTGATTTTTGTCTATGTAGCCATCTTCAGGGGAAGAAATGCTATTCATATAATAAAATTAAGTCTTAGTGAAGAGTTGCCTGAGTCTCTTAAAGGTTGGTCACACATGTTTCAAAAGTGCAACTTAAACCCCATATCATGCTGACAGCAAGATTATCACTTTATTCGGGATATTATGTTATCTCTCAATAGTTTGACATTATATGAGGAAGGGCGTGATTCTAAGTATTGATGAGAAAGTTAATTGCTTTGTTTTGATATCTTAAATAATTTTTTTTGTTACATAGAACTTGTATGAAAATTCTTATGTATCCCCCAAACCTAGGCATAAATAAAATATTGTCTAACCTCCCTTCAAAAGGAGCACCAAGTCCCCTGCCACAAAGTGGGGGTGAGCAGAAAATATAGGCAAGTCTAACATTCAAAGAGAAATTAATAATCCTGACATATAAGATTTACTTTAATTTCTCAATAAAGACAAGAATATACATAAAGTTAACAATTTGATGCATTCATTCTATGTGCTAAAAGAATGACACAAGTTCTAAAAAATGCCTTAGGTTTTGGAGTTACAAGGAAACTTAGATTTTATCTATTTCACATCCCCCAAAAGTAATTTTATTCATAAGTATACTCAGGTAGAATGGGGAAATGATTGATTTGCCCAAAGTCATGGAGCTATTCAGCAGCATGGACAAGAAATTTAAACCCAGGTGATCTAATTACAATGCTAATTTCTCTGAGAATATCAAAAGAGGTGAGAAAGGTCTAATTCAAGGATGAGGGGGATTTGGTGAGGTAAAGTTGTATAGCTGGTAAGGGAACATTAAGAGAGAGCTAAAAGACATACATGGTAAATACTGTTCAATCAAATTAACTCTTCACTAGAAGCCCATACTACCTGACTCTAAAAAGAATAGTTCCTGTTAGAATTAGGACAATCCAAGAGAATGTAAAATGATGTTGACAGAATCACCTGTTTTGTGTTAATACAACTGACAGTTTTCTAAAGCAAGGAAAACATTCATATAATTTCAATAAAAAACAAGTCTAATGGCAAGACCATTTATCTTCCAAATGTATTACCGTGTCATAATCAGTTACCATCTTTATCCTGTTGAATTAGTGGCAATGAGAAAACTGGGTGCCCAGAAGTGCATTAGAAAAAAAAAATCTTAGTCCTATAGAAAACTGTTAGTTGCAACATATTTTAAATATTAATAATATACCCATTCTTAAAATTTCTGTCTTAAGGAAATGAATCAGTAAACATAGGCCTCCAATATCAAGTGCAACCTTGTTCAAGGGTTGTTTTTCTTTAATCTTTTGAGTTTATATTTTTAAAATCACATTTCCCCCCCTCAACTTTAATAAAGGACAAACTGAAAAATGTTATTGTTTATCATGAAGAATAATATTCTGAAATTCAATCTGCTTTCCAAAGTGTAACTGGAGAGCACACAATGTCTGGAAGTTCATGGATTCTTATGTTTCAGTCCAGTTGCTCAGTAATGGCTTTTAGTAACCAAGTTTATAGGAGGGAAAAAGATTCTGTCAAGATTGGTCCTTGATCTTTCTTTATTCCATCTCTTACTCCATGTTTAAATGGCAATGCAATATTCAAATAAATGTGTTTTCCTATATCTGATCATAGGTCATTTGTTCTTTAGCATCTTCCAGGCTTTCTGCCAAAAAAAAAAAAAAAAAAATGGCAACACTATAGTTTTACTTATATTACCTAAAAAGCTAAGAAAAGAGAGAAGATAGTTACTTAAGATTTCTATCCAAAAGAAATAACTGATCTATGAAAAAACAGGCTTAGAAGTTTTCCATGTTTAAACTGAGGCTTCACTGCTATTCTATGATTATAGGTTTCCTGTAGTATCTTGATGAAGCATTATACTTTGCAAATCCAAATCACTCTATATGTAGTCCTCTACACTATTTTAAAGTAAACATGATTACCTACTACATTGTTAATTCTAATTGTCTTGGATTGGCAAAAAAATCTTAAGTGGAAATAGAGCAGGCTATTTTAAAGTATTATTCACAATCAGAATAACCATGGTTCAAGTCTAACTGTATGACACTGACTATATGACTCTGGAAATTCTGGAACTGCTAGAGCCAGAACACTTGCATATCTGCATTGGTAAAGGAGACTTTCTTCATAGGTAGTTCTGTGCACCCATGTGTGACTTTAATAAAGATTATGACTAAGAATCATAATAAGCAGTGAGAATTGATTCCTTTCAAAATGACTTCAGAACAAGGATTATTGCATGAATATTTGTGATTTAATACTACTACTAGTTACTGATGTTATTCCATTTTATCTAGGTGTTTTCTATGGGAAAAAATGCTTTTAGTTCCCAGAATGCCTTTCATTTCCCTTTCCCTCTCTGCACATAAAACATTAGTAATTAGAAAAGAATGGTAGTCTTCTTTTCCCTTTAGTAACCAATCTATTAGTAACAATGTGGTGAGCTTGAAACAAAGAAAAAAAATATTCAAAGTCATTTTGGTGATTCTTAATATTGAATAATTGCAAAACCCAGGTAAGTTTGATTGACACACACCAGGAAAGAGCTAATAAGCAGCACTCTGGGAGCTAATGCAAAAGTCCTACAATCCTTGAAGAAAGAAGACAATAAGCATAGATTAGAAATTCTTCCAGGAATGACCATCTTCCTATAGAAGATAATCTATAATTTTGTCATTCTGTTCTGTCTATCTTTAACTCACATTATATTGACTATAGTACAGTGGATAGAGATTTGAGGTAGGAGACAGAAAGATCTGAGTTGATATCCTAGGCACAGTATTTATTAACTGTGTGACCAGGGGAACAAGCCACCCAACTCTAGATATCTTAGGTACCTCCCTAAGATTTATTTACCAAGTGGAGAGAGTTTCCCCGTCCAATATTTTATATCAAAATATATCTTGGAAGAAGTTAAATAAAAATTTCATGTACTAATCTGGTAATAAAACAAACATATTTGGAGATAAAAGTAGATATTAACACATTTAAAATGAAGATACTAATACCTGCTCTAAATAGAATCATGAAGCTAGGTAGCAGAAAGGATAGAGTGCCAGTTCTGGAATCAAGAAGACTAGAGTCCAAATCTAGTCTCCAACATTTACTAACTATGTGATCCTGGGCAAGTCACTTAATTCTGTTTGCCTTAGTTTTCTCATTTGTAAAAGGAATTGGAGAAAGAAATGATATATAACTCCAATATCTTTTTCATGAAAACCTCTATTAGTGTCACAAAGAGTCAGCTACGACTGAAATGACTGAACAACAAACACAAGATCATAGATTTTGAGCTAGAAAAAAGCATAGAGATTATTTGATCCAATTTCCCTCATTTTATATCTTGGAAAGTCTCTGAGACAAAAAAAAAATAGTAGTTGTCATTTGCTCTAGGTCATATAGGGGATATCAGAGTCAACATTTTAATTAAAATCTGCTATCTCCAAATCTAGAATCCCCCCCACACACTATACCATACTATTTTTTAAATAAAGGAATTTCATTTTTTAAAAAATTTTTAACACACATTGGTTTTTGAATCATGTTAGGAGAGAAAAATCAGAGCAAAAGAGAAAAACCATGGGAGAAATAAAAAAAAAAAAAAAAAAAAAAACCAGAAAAAAGAAGTGAACATAGCATATGTTGATTTATATTCAGTCTCCATATATCTTTTTCTGGATGCAGATGGTATTTTCTGTCCAAAGTTTACTGCTTTGAATCACTGAACCATTGATAACCAAATCAGAGTTGATCACTGCACATTCTTGCTGTTTTTGTGTGCAATGTATTCCTGGTTCTGCTTGTTTCACTCAGCATCACTTTATGTAAATCATTTTAGGCCTTTTAAAAATCAGTTTGTTCATTATTTTTTATAGAATAATATTCTATTACCTTCATATGCCATACCTTTTTCATCCATTCCCCAATTGATGAGCATCTACTCATTTTCCAACTTTTTACTATCAAAAAAAGAGTTGCTACACACATTTTTGTACATGTGGGTACTTTTTTCTCCTTTATGATTTTCTTGGGATACAGACACAGTAATGGCACTGTTAGGTCAAAGGGTATGCACAGTCCTTTGGTCATAGTCCTAGATTGCTTCCCAGAATGGCTGGATTATTTCATTGCACTACCAACAATGCATTAGTGTCCCCAACATTTATCTCCTCCAACAGTTATCATTAACTTTTCCTGTTATCTCAGCCAATCTGAGAGGTGTGAGATGTATACCATACTATTTTAAAGATCAGATGTAATAATATTTATAAAAGTAATTTGTATTCATAAATTGTGTATATAATATATATACATACATATGTATACATATATAGTATAATTTTAGTTATATAGAGTTGTTCTATTAGAAAAAAATTTCCATATCTTTTACTAATGTAGATAATTATTTAGAAAAATAAGTTTCACTAATTTTAGATAAACTATGACTGATTGCATGGGAGGAAATATGAAGACAGGTTTTTAACCTACTTTATTATTATTTCCTTTTGAGTGAATGGTTAGGAGAAAAGCATTACTTGATAATTGTCAAGAAAATAATGTTATCCTCTGGAAAGAGACCAATCAATCATAGATCATATGAAGAACATGAATACATTTATTTCTACCTTTAAAAATCACAAGATGAGTTTTTCAAAGAATTCCTATTCATTGTAGGCAATTCATTGGAGACTCTAGGGAATATCTGTTTCAGTATGAACAATAGCAAAATAGCCTGTTATCTCTAGGTTGTTTACAATACCAAACTACTTTAATCTTTCTCATTGTTTTCAAATAACAGAAAAAATAGAATTTATAACTGAGAAATATCACATATAGCTGTTGTCTAATGATCTGAATGAACTTGAATACAACTTGATATGATGATAAAATGTAAGTTTTCATATAAGGCCAAATCTTGTAGGTCAATAAACAATTCACTGAAAAAAAAATTACATTTAGAACATTTGATTTGGACACTTTAGTGCATGTGAATTTCCATTATTATGAGCATTTTCTCCACAGAGTTCATGACCTTTCCATATCCTAGATTTGTGTACAAATTATTTAAAGATCTAAATAGATAAATATAGATTAATTAATTAAATATCTCTCCTAATGTCACATGATGCAAATCTTCCCATATTTTATAGTCTTTAGATCTGCAGTTTTCAAATTTTGGGGTCTCAAGATTCCTTTATATTCTACCTCTGGAGGTAGCTAGGCTGTATGATGAGCTCCAGGTCTGGAGTCAGGAAGACCCCATTTCAAATGTGACCTCAGACAATTACTTCTTTTCCCTCAGCAAGTCACCTAATTTCTGTCTGCCTCAGTTTTCTCACCTGTAAAATCAGGATAATAATAAATTCAATGTCTCAGGATTGTTATAAGGAATGAATGAAATAATAGGTATAAAATATGCAGCAAAGTGCTTAGCGTATAGTAGGATATAAAAATACACTTATATATACATGTAAACGTGTGTGTGAATGTGTGTGTGTGTGTGTATGTGTGTGTGTGTGTGTATTTCTATGTATTAGAACTAATGATTTAAAGAGAAGAACAAAACACAACATGTTCAGGTACAAACATAAAACAAAGATCAAAAAAAATGTAAAAATGTGAAAATATTTACAAATAAGGCCATTTGCTGCCAATAAAGAAAACTCAATCCATATAATCCTTTATTTATATACTTGTCTTATTCTATTAGTATTAGATATAATGTTTACCATTTCCCTCCACATCTCTTTTAATCCAGACCAATTAAATTTCACCATTGTTTTTCTCCTCAACATTTCTTCTCCATATTTTTGATCCTACCTAGAACAGACTCACCATTTCTTCACCTATTCAAGTCCCTCCCTTGCTTCAAGAATGAATTTGGGTTCTGCTTCCCCAATGGAGTTTTCCCAGATTTTCCCAGATAAAAATTATTTCTTTCTTTTATAATATCTTATAGCACTCTTGATCACTTTGAATAATCCTTGTTAATACCATAGAATCATTATTAAAAATTAGAAGGGAACTCAGAGATCTTTTGGTGCAACACTTTAATTCTATGTAGATAGAAACTCAAGCATAAAAATATTAAGTAATTTACTCAAGATCATTTAAGCAATAAGTGCCAGACTTATGATTTGAATTCAGGTCCTCCACCTACAAATCCAGGACTCTTTCCACTACTATAGTTTTTATGTGCATGTTTCAAAATTCAAATAATTTATTTTAAAAAATAATTATTTTAGTTACTTATATTAATTTATTTTATTCACAATTTTAAGGAACAATTCTTTATCAACTTGGATATCATTCTCCATGGGTTCAGAGCATCCTTGTAATGCCAATCAATGAGCAGTGATTTTACTTCATTAGCAAAGACCAATTTATATTCCCTTCCTTTCTCTTCTAAAACTGTGATTTTGTCAGTATCAATCAAACCTCCCAAAGCACAACTTCTCTACTTTTTTTCTATACCATCATATTACTCTCATTATTTCTGCTTTTAAATTATGTTTTCATGAGGATTATCAAATGTAGAGATCTTCCCTGCAAACCCACTGGAAAAGAAATAACATTTTTACAAACAATGAATCTGCTGAAAATATTTCATTTTAATAGTAGAAGAAAACTGACATGTAAATTATGCAAAATTTATTTCTGTCTAGCCTTCAAAATCTTTTGCTTATGTATTAAAACAGAAAGTCAAAGAAAAAAATTTTTTTTTTACTTAAGAAGATAGAGTTACCAAATGTTTGAAAGAATTATTAATTTTTTGTCTGCCCTTCGATTTCAATGTTTCTTTTCTTTCTGTCCTTTGCATTTTTATTCCTATTGATTCAACATTTATATAAGGCCACCAGATGGCATTGCAGTGTTCAATTACTCTACTGAACATTATCAGAAAAAATTGGTAGAACCCCTTTTTTAGACTGAACCAGTTCTTTTTTTTTTTTTTTT